>VDFB02109042.1:69436055-69459658 GCA_007258455.2 Sequoia sempervirens | reverse complement strand
GACGTCTCTAGACCTATAGGACAAAGACAATTTAAATTCCATGCAATGTTTGTATGGACAATTCATGATGCCCCAGCACTAACACATTTTTGTGGTATGTTAAAATGTTTAGCTGCACTTTAACAATATTTAATTTGATGAAGTAGATATCATGCATGTTTTTAAAATAATCTATTCATTATATATAATTATAAAAATTAACATATTTAATCCAATTATATATGATCTTGTAGATCTTCAAACAAAGGGAAAATTTGCATGTCTAATTTGTGGTCCAAAGATGAAATCTCGTCATTTAGCTATTTTAGGAAAGAAGATGTTTGATGGGTATAGACACTTCCTCCATAGAAATCATAAGTATCGAACTACTGAAAAAAATCTTTTCAATGGGAAAGAGGAGACTACATCAAAACTACGAAGAATGACACCTCAAGTATGGAAGTTGGAATATAATAGAATTAATTGTCAAGGTTATGCATCGGATCAATTTGTTTATCTATCATATATGATATGTTTTGAATTTATATGTTTATATTGTGTTGTGTTTACTCATGTTGTAATTGAAAATGATTGTCGTTGTTAATTTGTTTAACTTATATGCTTCATGAAGGTCGTCAAGGCATTAATGGTCGACTTCCACATGGACTAAAAAGTTATCCTAAACAATTTAGTAGGTTGCCCTATTATGAGAAGCTAAAAATTATGCATTTATTTGATACAATGCATATCGGAAAGAATATAACAGAAATGTTATGGAAAATATTGGATGGAAGGCATGACAAATAAAAAGTTGTCAAAATTTGTAGTGACATTCAGGAAGCCAATCATGCAATGAAAAATTTCATTCAATTAAATAGCAATGGAGACCAAATTAATATAAGTGCCCTTCCTTGGTTATTAACAAAGCAGAAAAGAAATGCTATAAAAGAAGTCATACTAAAAATTCAATTTCTCACAGGATTTGCTACGAACATAAACAATATAATAACAAAAAAGGAATTTAAGTTAGGGATGAAAAATGCATGATTGGTATACCTTCATTAAGGTAATTATTCTGCATATTATATACATCTGTATAATGCATGTACTTTTTAGTGTGTATTGTGTTTACTACTTTTGAAAAAAATAATGAAAAGATCATTTTATAATTGTTGTACATTCCCACTTCATCTCCTCCTGGGATAACTTTGACAACAACAAGTTATATATGATCTTGCAAAATACATGAGGTAAGTAGCTAGATTTGTTCAATTCCATTGTATTACATCTTATAATTTGCCATTTGTTTTACTTGTTATGTAATATACTGTATATTTTTGTTAAATCTCGTTAATATATTTGTGCCTTGAATAACTTGTAGATGGATGTCATCTAAATAAATCCATAAAGAAGATATAAATTATTGGAAGAGAAAAATTTCTCGTCTAATGTGTGAAATGAAAAACTGTCTACCTTCGACATTTTTCAATGCACAAGAACACTACCTCATACACCAGGTTGAGGAGATTGAATTGTGTGGAGCTATATATGGGTGTGTGCAAAAAGTTGAGTTCACTTTTTGGCCAAAAAGTTGAAGTGTTTTCACTGATTTTCAGCATTTGACACATTTGACCTTAAAATTTGAAGCACTTAGAGATGAAATCTTTAAAAAATTCACTAATCATAAAATGTAGTGCTCAGAGTCTAGTTTCCAAATATGTAATTTATTTCAATACCTAGATTGTACAAATTGAGTTTTAATAGGCATTTCTAAAAACCATTGTTTAAAAGACATTTTTTTTACCATACTATGCACGTGTATGACATCCATATTTTGACTTAAAGTATCATATTTTTCTAAATCCTTTTGTAATAAGTTTTATGACTCACTGAAGCTTGTTCTTAATATTTTTTTGTAATTTTTAATTGAATTTTTTTTTTTGTTAAATTTTTATTAGGAAGATTTGTCATTTTCAAAAATCGTCGTGTACGACATGCATAAGATGACCTAAACTTATCATTTTTATTTTTTATTTTTAAATTGAAAAGAATTTTCTGAATTTCATTCTCATGCAATTCGTTTGTCAAAATGTTATGTTGATCAAAAGTTATTAAAATAGTAAAAAACTCAGATATTGAAAGTTTATGGACCAATTTTATTAGAAATAAATTGAAAATAAGAAAAAATAATCCAATTGCAAAAAAATTTACATATTTAGAATCTGCATTGTTTCATCTAAATGGGTTTTAATTTTGTCAGAAAATTCTGCAAAAAAGGTCGTTAGCCATATGTCCAAAGTCAGTATTTTTCTTTGACATTGTTAGGACCTTCAACTTGTAGGTCAAACCAGGTTGAAGGTTTAGGTTCGGACTTCCAATGCTTTTCCCAAACCAAAAACCTAGCAAAAACCCGACCACAATGCAAAAGGTAATTCAAATTTTTAAAAAAGGGATCCCGATTATAAAATGGGATCCCGGTTATTCATAAACGGGATCCTGTTTTATAATCAGGATCTCGTTACCTTTAAACTATATTCCGACCGTTCTCAATGAAATGGGATCCCATTTCACAAATAGGATCCTGTTCGCTAACCAACGGCTCGACATTCAATGCCTACGAACAGGATCCCGATTATAGAATGGGATCCCTCTTATGCATAAATGGGATCCCGCTTCCTATAAATAGGTATCCCAATTTATAGGAAGCAAGATCTCGTTTTATTAACTTGATCCCGTTTATATTATTTAAATACATTGCAGAAAAATTCTATGAAGTCTACAACTTCACATGTACGGCCGAGAGCAGTAAAAATGAATTATTTTTCATAAGCTATTGTATTTACAGGTGGTGAACTTTATTTTAGTTGATTTTACCAAATGAGGCATCATCTACACCATTTTTGAAGTGGAATTGTGTTATTTGTGTACTTGTTTGGAGGAAATAAAGGTTTCAATTTGCAATATGGATTGAATTTTTCAAAGGAGGCATGAAGAAAACAATTTTTAAAGTGGAATTGTGGTAGTTTTCTACTTGTTTTGACAAACACAAGAGGAATAATTTTGTCCTAATAGGTATTCAACTTCCAATTTGGATTGAATATTTTGAAGTATTTCAGTATTAACATTCATTTGTGCTTGAAACTTCTATAATTATGGGAGATAAAGCTCGTAATAAGAGAAGGAAGACATTGACTCAATAAGTTGAAGAAAATAAGGAAAAAGAGAGACAAAGACAAAGAGAAAGAAGAATGAGAATGAAATAAATGAATGATGGTGGAGCAACCAATTCAACAACTATTGAAGATGAAAACATTAAGGATACCATGGTTTATACATGAAGCTAATTTGTAAGGAGTCAATTTGGAGAAGAATATGATTATACAAACAAGTCCTACTATGTCTTCAAATCCACATGTTAGTGAAATGGTAAATTTGTATGTAAAATTTTTACAAAATTCTGGACTTAATGATGTTGACATTGACTATATTCAGAGAGACGAAACTTTTATAGAATTTGTTGAAAACAAAAAAGAAAAATCTTTTGTTGCAAGTGAAAATCAAAATGATTATTTTCTTGAAAATGAAAACAAAACTTGTATTTTTGATGAAAATGAAAATGTAAATCATTTTGTTGATGAAAATGAAAATGAAAACCGTTTTTTTGATGAAAATGTAAATGAAAATGAAGATGAAGATGAAAATGAAGATGAAAATATAGAATATGATGTTGAATTTAATGAAAATACTTTTTTTAAAATTGGAAGTGGCATTTTCGATAATCTTCCTAGTCAAATTTCTTGGAGGCAAATAAGAACACATGCGAATAAAACATACACCAAATTCTTTTATCGTAAAAAAATTGCATTTCAATGTCAATTAATGATGCAATTGATGAGAATGCAAAAAATGAGGAAAGTAATGAAAAGGTTAGGCTTTTATGTTAAACCAAAAAGAAAAGATCAATCATTAAAACATGTTATGTCTACTGTTGCTAGTTCCATTCAAACTATTTGGAAAAATAGTCGATCTAAAGATAAAGCGAAGAGCTATAACTACTGCTATAATTAATAAAGCAACTTTAAATAAAAGAATGGTAAATAATATTAGTGAAGTTTTAAAAATACATCCTAAAACATTACTAAGAGTTGAAAAAAGAAGAGAAAGTATAGAAAATGATCCTATTAATCAATGTTGGAGTTTCAATGGACGACTACCAAGGTTTGATATAAAATTGAATGTTGAAATTAAATTTTTGATCAAAAAATATTGGCATGATAATACTAGGGTTTCATCTAATGCTAGAGATGTTTTAAAATGAAGGGTGGGGTCCAAAGTTCGTGATCCTCACCCAAAACACCTATTAGATACAACACAAACTGAATTTTATAGGAAATTTTGTAGCGATTTAGTGTTACCTAGTAATATTAAAATAAGTCAAAGGTCTTTTGAAAAATGTAAACCCTGGTATGTAAAAATTAATAAGCAATGAATATCTTGTTGTTATAAAATACATGTTCAATTTCATTATTTTAATGATGTTTTTCGATATATACAATGTACCTTGCATACTAACATGATTATATAGGATTGTGGTATTGATATGCCACCTGAAGCAATAAGAGAGTTTATTTAAGGTTTGTTTTGTGAAAAATCTAATGATAAATTATTTTATTTAAGTTCTTGTATTTCTGGACAATGCATTGACTGTGGAAATCTTTCACTTTTAAGAATTTGTTTGCATGAAAGTGTTGATCATGATTTTGGACAACAATTAGTAGATGTCAAAAGATTTAGGAATGTTCACTATTCTTTAAAAGATGGAAAAATAGGAAAGCGTTGTGATTTAGTTATAGGAAAAGTTAGTGCATGCATTTATGAGTGAATTTAATAATAAAATTGTACCAAAATATGTCATGCACTTTATGAACATTGATCATGGTTTGATACTAATTTTAATGATGTAGAAAGACATTTCCAATTGGTACTATAATTTCATATTGATTTTATGAGAATTATAATTTCACCGTAAGAGGAAATTCAATTGAAGATATAATTCAGTGCAAGTAGCTGTTTGTCCATATTGTTTATAGACATGCAAATGATAAAGTATTCCAGGGATGATAGAAAAGTTTTGAGGGAGTATCATTTTTATTTGAGTGACAACCGGTTACACTCATCAGAGTTTGTTTAATACTGTTTTAGTATATTTTATAGAAATTTAAGATAAAGAGGAATCTAGATGAAAGAACACCTCATATGGTCGAGCAATTGTACCAGCTCAAAACATAGAATGTTCTATCGGTTAAGTAGATTCATAAGGAACCACTGTCCAACATATATGGAGTTTTTTGAAGTTGGGCATGGTGGAAGGAGAACTTGATGGAGCTGGTGGGTGCAGTCAAAAGAGAATTCTCCCTAGAGAAAATTAAAATTATAGATTCAAGAAAATTTAAAATGCACATGAGATCAGGGATTGGCGTAATAGAAGACATCCGACTGTCTGAAAAGGATTACAATTCACTCCATCTTTGGTTGGTGGAAGAAGAGAACATTGTATCTAGAGTTGATTGTGAGACAATTAGGGATCTACTAAATGGCATATCTATTTAGGAGTGCTGACAGCAAGCACATGGACTATTTGGACAAGGGAGCTTGCATGTTTTTGCCATTTTGTATCCGTAGAGATTGGGAAGCTTGTGAAAAATATAGAATGGTTGGAACAAAGGGGAGTAAAGATCATTGACACCTACACAAGCACACAATCAATATGAAATAACTATTGAAGAAAATGATCAAGTGCTTGCATCTAAAGGCTACGACCATGTTACATACCTTGTATAAGAAGGTAATTTAATTCAATTTATTTCATTTTATTTCACTTTATTAAGCTATTTTGTAATACTAAATTATTTATATGGATATGCACAAGTTATTAAATCAATTTTTTTTTGCAAGACATGTGTATGCTAAGTTATTGCACTTATGGGAAATGGGAAGAGTAAACACATTATTGGCTCTATCAGGTGGAAATTAAACATGTTGAGCTGGGACACCTCAAGAAGATGATGATGGCTTTCTATTATCCAACAGTACTGCGATCCTTTAAGACCTCCTTAAGCAAATTTCAAAAGATAACAAGTTTTAGATCCCCTTAAGCAATTTTTTAGAACAAGTCTTTGATCCCCTTAAGAAAATTTTGAGAACTTATTTGATGATGGTTTTTAAACATGTTTTCCAATAGGATCGGTGGTGGTTGTTGGCACTTGGCTACGAAAATATTTGAGAAGAAAGAATGGTCTACCCGCATTCAAAGACTATGAAACACATAAAAGATTATGCATTATTCACATTTGGTGGTGGCAACAAATATAAAACTAGAGTGGTGGTCAGAACACTCAAAAAATTACATGGTCAATTTCTATGGAAGAGCATGAGGCAATCATAGATGCATTGCAAAAAGAGAGAGGATGCAGATGGTGTTAATGGAATAAGTAAATACAAGTAAATATAGTTTTGGTTTTATTTTGTCCTTTTAAATACATTAAATACATGTTTCGACATTGGTCAAGTATGTTATTAGTTGAAATTGATTTAAATTATTCTTTTATATATCCTTAAGGCATAATCACAAAAAGGATCTAGTCCATGCAGATTCAACCTAGACAACATGGAATACTTGGTAAAAATAGGTAATTATTAGTTAAATTATATTTAAATACATGTTTTGATTACATATTGATATTTCTTGGACATTAATAGTTAAAATTGATTTATTGTCATTTTTTGTATCCCAAAGCCATCATTGCATTGATCTCATACTTTGAAACAAAAAGGAGATAATGTCCGATTCAACCTACAAACATGTGGAATACTCTTTAAATGCAAGTATCAGAGTTCTATAAGCATATAGATAGTTTTATACCAAAAAATATGTAAGGTTTTTGATGATTTCTGTATTGATATTGTTTGTACCTTTTGATATCAGGTGGTGTGGTGAAGACCTACTAACATTCTAGCCACTGTAGTTTGAGATGTTCTTTAGATATATATCCAAATTTTGTAAACATTATTGTTTTGAGATGACATATGTACATACATACTACAAAATTAAACATACTCTACTTCTATGTATCAAATCAATATTTTATATATTTTGTTTCTTAAATGTGCATGTTTTCCTACTTTGAAACTTTATGTTTACGTGTATAATCACTAAATATCATGCATACATTATTGTTAAATCAATTATATCCTTAAGATGTATTATAACCCCTTAATACATCCACTTAAGACACCCCCTTAAGACCCCTTAAGACATCCCATTTAGGCGTATTATGACCGCTTAAGACATCCCCTTATGATGTTCTATTATGACTCTTTTAGACATCCCCTTAAGACATCCCCTTAATTAACACGTTCTATTATGACCCCTTAAGACATCCCATTTAGGCGTATTATGACCCCTTAAGACATCCCCTTATGATGTTCTATTATGACTCTTTTAGACATCCCCTTAATTAACACGTTCTATTATGACCCCTTTAGACATCCCCTTAAGACCCCTTAAGATATCTCCTTAATTAACACATTCTATTATGACCCCTTTAGACATCCCCTTAAGACGTATTATAACCCCTTAAGACATCCCCCTTGCTATTTCCCATTATGACCCTTTAGACACCCCCCTTTAAGACATCATTATTTGTTTTAACAACTTATAAATTAGTGTTAGATGAACTATTATTTATACTATTTATTAATGCTTTTATTCTCTAATCTCTTCTATAGTATTATATTTCTTAAGTATCTTTTCTGTATAGTAGTTAGGATTGCTTTTGTTTGTAAAATTATGATTTATTGATCCATTATTGATTGGCAATGAATTGAATAAGTTCATTGAGTAATTATCGCTATTTATTGAATGTACATATCATGTATACTGCAAGAAATCACTAAGTTTGCAAAGTATAAATATTAAAATGTCCTATATTAATCCATGTATGAGATCATTAAATTTCACATTAATGTCCTATATTAATGTCTTGACTATGAACATAAAATGCATAAATGTACATGTGTAAATTAAAATTTTCAAAAAATAATAAAGTCCATAATTCATGTAAATATATTAAGTGCATGAAAACCAATAGCATTAAGCTTATGAAATAAAGTCTAATGTCAGACACATGAGAAAACAAGAAATATAGTCCATGAAATAAAAAAATATAACACATAAAATCACATGTTTCTAGGCCATGTACTGTATCTATAATCAAGAGACCTCTTCACACCATGCGGACTATGTGGATGACTTGAAACACTTTGTACAAGAGAAAGATGAAATCATATGTAAGACAATGAAAAATGATTTAATGACAATTTAATTTATAATCCATCATAAAATTAAATTGTAGTCATATCTACATTTGGATGCTCTGGTGTACCTAAAGCAACCTCTAAATTCTAAATCAATCTACATAAACAACAAGACAAAAATTCAAAATTAGATGTACAACTCTACAATTAATTTTTAATTCAATTTAATTTATAATTCTATATTTTAATTTTAATGTATTCTACAGCACTAGGCTCTCCAGACCTATCTATACACTGCTCAACTACAAGATGTGTCTCCCATGCTATGGCAAAAGAAAAGAATATGTAAAATCTCATATTATGTATATATTCAATTTAAAATTCTATAATTGATTCCTTAAATATAATAATTGGACTGTAAATATACATATGAATATTATTTGATTCATAGAGAATAGTTTGGGTCGTGGCTGAAAGTTGCATTACCAAAGTCCTACAAGATCAAAATTAAAGCATGTACAATTGAATTAGGTATATATATATATATATATATATATATATATATATATATTCAAATTTGCACATTTTGTGTAGAAAGTTTTGTAAACAGCCTGGAAATCAGTGACCTCACGAGTAACTGCAAAATCAAATTTTTGCTCAATGCCCATTCTTATTATGGTATCAACCTAGACATACATGTACATAGACATTTAATGCTTATAATATTTACAAGTGTACATGCATGCGTTTCATATATCTAGTGAATTCAAAACTCATAAAATTGTAACTATACTAATGTAAACTTTAAACAAATTTACAATATGAATGTACCTGCCCTTGATCTATGACGCCCGATAGTGGAGGAGTCCTTGACAATCCCTCAAAAGGAATCGACGTGGATGTCGATTGACTCACCTAAACCAACATAAATATTTCAAACATATATGTGATTCAATTATAAATTTAAAACTCAAGTTAAATAATTTATGATTTCATATATAATTTTAAAAATTGAAATCAAAATACCCCATAAGGGTTGCCGAGTATGACCGGTGTTGATGTATATACTCGTGGAACAGATGATTTCCCTTGAAATTTCATTTGTACACCAAACAATTTCATTGTTAAAATGTATTGCAAACTTTTCTTTGGTATATACAACCATCAAAATTCTTATAAAATGAACGTACATCTAGATGCATATTTATACTTGTGTCGTAGGTTCCTCAGGGTGATGCTCTACTATGAGGAACTCTACAAATGAATTGATGCGACCAGATGAACCACCAGAATCTCTCCGTCCACCTGAACTAGGTGTGGCCTGATCAGGTCCATAGCATACTTGATGAAAACTAGTACATAAATGGGGGGAGGGCCTCGACACTCCTAGAGTGGTACTCGGACCAGCTCCATAAAAAACTCCTCCATCATCATCATCGTCTCTATGCTCCCCACTCGCTATTGCAAAAGCGTGTTGATCAAGGTCTCCCGCGAGTGTACTAAGGGAACCTAATGTTGAGACGGGAGCTTGATGATGTACAAGTGCAAGAATGGGAGGACCAGGAGCAACAACAAGGGGTTGTGCATGCACGGGGTGTCAGGGATCAACCCTTGCCCCTAATATATGTTATGGCATGCCACCACCAACACCCTAAAATGATCTAAAATCAAAATAATTGGGCTTTTTCCCCAAAAAAAATTCTACATATAGTTTTCTCAAAAAATACAATGGGCACTCCCAATTAGCATGTGGGGGACTGTCAAAAACCGTATACCATCAATCCCAAAAATGTGCACTCATTTGCAGATGTATGCACCACCTCATGGATATTCTAGATTTGTTGGGTGGAATGGGTTGTTGAGTAACGGGGTCAAGAAAGTAGGGGGCTAGATGGGCTTTCGCTATTTTAAGGTCTAATATTTGTTTGTAAGAGAGACCATCAGAATAAAATTGTCTCATTTGTTCTTTGTCTCGTCGATGCCTATCAAGATCAGAATCAATCATCTTGATGGCATCAACAACGTTTTGTATTGCAGATGCAAAATGTCTGACATGTGGAGGAATCAATGCTTGAATTTGCATAGCATTGATTTGATTTTGTAAGGATGCAACTTGATCATTTATTCATGCTCTTAAGCGAGCCTCATCAGATGGGATAGGTGTTGGATGTGGTATATTAGGTGGAGGGGGAGGGGTAGGGGGAGGTGGAGGGGGGGAGGTGGATGTGGTTGTGGCTGAGGTGGTGGATTGATGATATCATCAATGTTAAAACCATCCATGATATTCTTAATATAAATGTGCACCTGCATTAAATCATACAAAATAGTCCATGTGCATACATATATTAAGATCATATATTTAATTGAAATAGGATGAGCAACATATATATTAAGATCATATATTTAACTGAAATGCACATATATATATATATATACATTGATTGTTCAACTCAAGAGCATGTCCATACAAAATTCAAAATTAAATGTATGTACCTGTACATTTAAAATATAAAATATGATGCATAATTTGCATGCGTACAAATCATTAAACTAAACTATGTACATACATACAAATTTCAAAATTGAAGAACTATATATATGCAAATTTTTAATACATGCACATACATACTAAACAATAAAATTGAAACATTCACAAAAGTTCATTTTATGTCTAACATGTACACACACACATACACATATTTATTACAATTTTTCAGTAGGAGAAATCATGATCTAGTAGATAGTCATAAAATATATACTATTATATATTATTCATTATAAGTTCATAAATTCCACCAAAAATTCATAAATCCATGTCACTAAAAATATCCATCTAGAACCAAAAATCATAAATTCATGACACTAAAAATATCCATTTGGAACCAAATTTATTAATTCATCACACAAAATATCCATCGTTCACCAAATTTATAAATTCATAACTATTTAAGATAATTGTTTTAATTTATAAACTAAACTATTGTGGCTCTCTACTACATAGATCTTCATTTCTTTGTGTTTTCCTTTTCAGAATCAGGAGTTCTCCTCTCCTCTAGCCATTTTCGATGCTCATCTACAATCCCATCCATAGCCACGATAGCATCAACAAGGGTTTGCATCCTAGATGAAAACATCCTCACAAGATGTGTGACACATTCTTGTTTTTTAATAATGTTGATTTGATCTTGGATGGTTCTAACATTGGCATTGATTTGTGCTTGCAAATGAGCATCTTCATTGATTTCAAGTGGTGGAGGTAGGGGTTATGAGGTGGAGTGGGTGGAGGTGGGGAAGTGAAGGTGTTGGACATGGATTGTGGCGTGGAGGTGGATTGTGAATATTATTGAATGGATCCATGTCTTTTAAGATATAGGTGAACCTGCATTGATTTGTAATTTCAAGATGTAGATACATGTTGAAATGCCTTTAAACCATTCAATGTAAAATGACCTTAAAATAATTGAATACAAATGAAATGTGTGTTTCTCATGTAAGCCTCATTTATATGTCTAAGGCACATGTTATTTGAATGAAAATACAATTAACTATTGATATTGTATAATCTTGTAGGATCTTATTATTGTTAAATTTGGTTGGGCCTTGGGCAACTTTGATCACCAAATTTTAAGAACTTCTTTGATCCCCTTAAGAAATTTCATATTGGAACCCCCTAAGAAATTGAATTGCGATTTAGGGTGACATGATGAAAGCAAGGATCTCGTCTGATTAGGTGTAAAACCACAGCTGGTGTGATTGATAACAAACCTAATTTGTTATATGTTTTCCATGCATAGATGGTAAGTTATATTATGTGCAACAAATAATATGAATTGTGTGACAATATTGTTGTATTTCATTTTGATAATTGTTTCATTGTCACTACCATGAAAGTATTAAACATTCATAAAGTGTGGGATTATGAATGGGAATTTTGAATGATATTGTATGCAATAAAATCTTAAAATATTCAACTAGAAAATTTATTTAATTTACGATTGTTGCTAATGGTTTCATTGGTAATGTGTAGGAGAGGATGTTGGTATGAGAAGGGAAGATCATCAAAAGAAAAGTGAAAAAAAAATGGAGGCATTTTCTTGTGGTTATGAACGTGATCCCTTTTGGGGCTTAGAAAGAAATAGAGTTAAGGTGTTGGTAGATTACACTTGTAGTGTTTGGTATTAAAGGATAATTTATTGTTGGTTTGTGAGTGAATTTGGGTGTAAGTGGGGTTAGGGGTTAGGAACCCTTATCCAAGAGTGAAACTCGGATGGAACCATAAGTGGGTCTTTAAAGAGGGTTGTTGGGAAAATTCCTTGGTTGGGATGCAAAAGGAAACCCCCTAGGGTCTATACCATAGTGGTAGGGGTCAAGTAGGCCTATAATAGTGCCCCAATGACATGATTTGACCCCCAAAAATCCCTCATCATGGAGAGTGACGAGTTTTGGGGAGTAGATGAGATGGAATGATGGAGGGGTTGTCCAAGTGCATGTTCCTCTTTAATAAGAAAAAGACTCTCATTGATGGAGGTAGGTATACTTCTCACCTCCTCACCCAAAAGTTGTAAGTTGAAACTTCTATATATTTTGGAGTGGAAGAATGAATGGGGTGTTACCCACTTCTCCTTTTGGGGAACCTTGGTGAAGATGGTAGGAAGAGTGTGGAGAGGAGAAGTTTGTTGGAGAGGAGAGAAGACAAAAGAGTTAAATTTCAACACCGCAAGCAAGAGATACGTCTCTTTCTCTACTCCTATTTTTCCCTTGTTTAAATGGTATGGTAAGAGGGTGGCATGTTGTATAATCCATTTCTAAAAATGGCAAGTAGAATACCTGCATGTATGTAATTTTGAATTATGTTTAACTTTGTAAGATTTGAGAAGACCCCATTACATCATCTTGGGGCCAAAATCATTCCTTGCTCGGGGGCATGGCTAGAGCCCATGAGGCTCCATGACGCCATTATGGTAGGGTGGAGAGCAAGCCTTGCTAATTTGTGCATGTTACTTCTTGTGTTGCTAAATAATGCTGAAATATTGTAGAGGATGTATCTTGTTGAAAAATTGGAGGATGGAAGGAGAAGTCTTAGTTGTTGGTGTGATTGCTCCATTTATATGTTTAATTTGCAATGTTAGAAGTTTGGGTAATAGAAATTGTATCTTGTGGTTATAAAAGAATGAAATATTCCACGAAGTTTACACCCAAAATATGCATGGGCTAAAGAAATATTTTCTTTGGAAAGGAAGGAATTTCTGCATTAGTCTTCTATGATTCTATTTTTTGTGTAGTACTTTAGGTGCTTGCACAATAGAGAAGAAATCAATTGATTTATTGCAATAAAGATAAGATTAAGTGTTTGAATGAAATCATCCAATAATGAGTAATATGGGTATGCCTGAAATTGTTTCCAAAAAGACTGTATGAAGCAAGTAGATACCAAATAGAAGGGATAGACATTTTTTCTTGTTATCCATTAAAACTATCTCCAATATTAGGAAAGCTAAAAACCAGTAATTATCTACTTGTATAAAAGGTGTTAGTGCATCTAGTTAGTATTTATCTCAATCAAGTGAGTGGAGGAAGAATTAAAATTATAACATTCTAGTGGTAAAGCATGTACTTTCATGAAAAAGCATACTTGTGATCCCATAGCTAAGTCAGTTGATAAGTAAAATTAAACCCATATGATTTTTATGGATTCCTTTGTGCAATGTACATGTCATAGAAATTTATCATTCGATATATGAATCATATTATTTGATTGAAGAAAGAAAAACTAACCTCGTATTCTATTAAGATTTTTTTAACTGTAAGAAATGTTGGATTAAATAAATGTACAAGCTTATAAAAGAGAAAGAAAGGAGGACACAGTGTAAAAGAAGAAATATATATATATATAGGAGCAGGGTAGAGTAAACAAAAAAAAAAGAGAGATATTCAGGCACGACATGAGACTAAATTCATTGCGCAGGAGGTCAACTTCTAAGACTCACGTCCCACAGCAACCCCTTGCACTCACCTCCAAATCTGTCATATAACATAGTATTGCAAGATTAAGACGTGATTTACTATGAGTCTCTGCTGTAACTAATCCTTCCTTGGGACGACATATATCAAATATTAATAACTGTATTACTAACAGTTAAAAGATCTAGGTTATCAAAAACTCTATCTCTAAAGTGTTAGTTCTCCCCAAATCTGCTACCTCAGCCCTTCTTAAATTTAAATTGTAAACCATGTATATATGTCAACCGCCCTCTAATTCGGCAATCTTTGAAGGAAAGACAAAATAGATTTCCACCGCTATTCCTTGCTGCTTTCCTCGCCGTTGTTGGTTCCCACTCCTCCAAATTCTCCCTCGCTGGTATTTATCTTTTACTTCTCCAGTTTGATAAGCCGTAGCCTGGAATAAGGTTTGACAACACTTTACAGTATGTTTGTTTAGAATGAAGTTTTCAGCCAAGCAAGTCAACATTAGTTTCTTCGGAAACCTCAGCGATGGTGCAAAGAAAAGAATGGTTGAGCGCCATAATTCCCATTGAATGATTGTTGCAGCCTTAAATCAAATCCTTATTTAATTTTTGGTGCAACTCTTAGAGCAGCTCTTGTAAGATAAGCAATTTTGAAGTCACAAGTGATTTGGTCAGGTGTCAGAAGAAATAAAAATAAAAAAACATGAAATCAAAATAGATAGTTACTTCTCTTGTCAGAATAGAATAAATATTCAACAAAGAACTTAATTTTATCTGACAGTAGAATTTATTTTATCTGACGGTAGATGTGCCCAGCAGCGTGTAAATTAAGTTGGTTGATGGGCTCATTCAGAAGAACGTTTCCCCCACACTTATCACATCAGCAATAAATAGATGGTGATTGCATAATACCATGCTTAGCAGATTCAATCTACGGTGGTCTTTTTTTTTAATGATAATAGTATTAAATTAAATGTTGTTGCTATTTTAAATAAACGCTCATTATGCCTCCTTAAATGACTCATCCCCAATAGCTGCGTTTAATATATAATCTTTTGTAAATATTATCTTCAATATATCTAAATAATAGAATTACTGAGGATGTTCTTTCTTTCTACCATTCTCTCTAAGAAATTATGATGGCAAGTAAATAATAGTAGCTGGCAGTAATTATATTTTAACAATGATGGAAGGAGGGGTAAGTAATAATGATATTATTATAAGTTTTAAGATATTATAGTCTTGGGGAGGAATCATGTTAATGTTATTATTATGGATAGTAAAATCATTATATTGATTTAAAAATAAAAATTATTAAATTGATTTAATAAAATAGTATTGTTAAGGGTAGAGTAATTTGGAGGTTAATAATTAAATTTATTAATTGACTCGTGATAATAAAAATATTATTCATAACAAAAAAATAATAAATATTGATATGTGATTTAACAATAAAAAGAACGGTATCAATATCATGTACGCAAATATTATCTATATATAATTCTGACAATTAAGATTGGAAACAATAATAAAATAAAATAAGACTATTCAAATATAAGAATGACTAGCAACTATAATAGATAAAATATTAATATTAAAAAGTTGATATTAAGATTAGCATTATTTATTATAATTTCTTCTATCATTCCATAAAAAGGGGAAACTACTTCATCATCCCACAAAAAGGGGAAACTACTTAATTGTTAGCAGAATAAAATAAATAGATAAACAATGTTTTATCTTTTAAATTTTAGGCATGCAAAACAAGAAGTAATTTAAAAAGATTTACATAGGTTCAATCTTCGGCTTCAGAGTAAATAATATGAACCTTGATTCATTACAATAAAATGACATGTCTTTTGTTTGAGTGAATGAGAAGTTGACATGAGTAACAAAATTCAACTTAGAAATTTACTATTTTGAATGATAGTAATAGTTTAAATTAAAATATAGAATTTGGTGATAAACAGTAAATTAATAGCAAGGGTATTCTTAGAAGAGATATTAACTTTACATTTAATGTTAATATTGGTTTTAAGAAACATTTTGATTTGAGTAAAATAATATTATACAACAAAATAACAACAACAATGATAAGATTAGTAGATTATTAATATTAAAGGGTAATGAATACATTATTTTAATAATATTATTTATAAATAAATAACATTATTGTTGGTTTGATTAAATAGTAAGAAAATTAATATTGTAATTAATGAGTAAATAAAGGAAATAATATTGATTTAGCAATTGGAGAGTAGGTCTCAATATTATTAGGTTTAATGTACACCTTGGTAATAATGTTAAACCTAGATCTAAAAAAAATGGCATTCTTATTTAAATTAAAGGGTCGTTTAAAAAGTGGTTAATTTGGTAGTAAGTTAACAACAAAACCCTGTTTATATTAAAAGTCCAATTGTTCCTAAAAGCTAAAGATGCTTAAATCTTCAAGTAAACATGATCAACATAAAGGTTGTGGAATTTGGGTTTAGATTCAACAGTAAATGTGGTCATGACACTTGGTCAATGTAATAATTACCTTAACTAATGGTTTGGTAAAAAAAATTGTTGGGTTTTCTTCTGCGAAAATTTTAGGCATGACATGAGGGTCCTAGGAGAAAATGGCATGGCTCAAGTGGGCTCTAAAATTTGGTGAAGTTGCCCAAGGCAACCAAATTTCATTAAGAGCCTAAGAAAAAATGATGGCTTTATGGTTTAGGGTTTATACTTTAGAGTTTAGGGTTTAGGGTAATAGGATAGCTTAAGGGGATCTACATGTGGTAAGATCCTAGGAAAAAATTACATGGCATAAGGGGATGAAATTAAAGGCAACCAAATTTCATTAAGGCTTTAGAAAAATGATGGCTTTAGCGTTTAGGGTTTATACTTTAGATTTTAGGGTTTAGGGTAATAGGATGGCTTAAGGGGATCTACATGTAGTAAGATCCTAGGAAAAAATTACATGGCATAAGGGAGTGAAATTTGGTGGAGTTGCCTAAGGCAACAAAATTTCACTAAGAACCCTAGAAAAATTATGGATTTAGGATTTGGGTTAGACTTTTAGAGTTTAGGGTTTAGGGTAATACAGGATGGCTTAAGGGGATCTACATGTAGTAAGATCCTAGGATAAAATGATGTGGCATAAAGGGAATGGAATTTGGTGGAGTTGCCTAAGGAAACCAAAATTTCATTAAGAGCCTAAGAAAAATGATGGCTTTGGGTTTTGGGGTTTTAGACTTTAGAGTTTAGGGTTTTAAGGTAATAGAGGATGGCTTAAGGGGTCATGTAGTAGATCGAGGGGAGAAAATGATGTAGCATAGGGAATGAAATTTGGTGGTTGCCCTAAGGAAACAAATTTCATTAAAAAACCCTAGAAAAATGATGGCTTTAGGGTTTGGGGTTTAGACTTTAGAGTTTAGGGTTTAGGGTAATAGGATAACTTAAGGGGATATATGTAGTAAGATCCTAGAGGAGGAAAAATTACATGGCATAAGGGAATGAAATTTGGTGGAGTTGCCTAAGGCAACCAAATTTCACTTTAAGATCCTAGGTAGGACAAAATGAATGGTTTAGTGTTTAGGGTTTAGAATTTAGAGTTCAGGGTTTAGGACCTTTAGAATTTGGAATATTTAATGAACTTGCAAGTTAGTGAAGAACATTTTCTTGTGGAATAGTTGATTGAGATCTACTCTTATTTTAGCTGACCAACCTAGATCATGATAGCAACTTTGATCCACCAAAATTTAAGAACTTCTTTGATCCCCTTAAGAAATTGAATTACAATTTAGAATTGGCAAAGAGATGGCTTAAGAGTTTACGTCTAGTGAGGTCCTAGGAGAAAATGGGATGGCTCAAATGAATAAAATTTGGTGAAGTTGCCCAAGGCAACCAAATTTCATTAAGAGCCTTTAAAGAAAAAATGATGGCTTTAGGGTTTAGGGTTTAGACTTTAGAGTTCAGGGTTTAGGGTAATAGGATAAAAATTTCATGGCATAAGGGAATGAAATATGGTGGATATTCCTAAGACAACCAAATTTCACTTAAGATCCTGGGTAGGACAAAATGAATGGTTTAGTGTTTGGGGTTTTAGATTTTTTGGAATTTTTAGGGTTTTGAAGTTCTGAAACTTAGGGTAAAGTTTTGAGGGTGCCCCTTAGACCCAAAAAGAACTTGCAAGTTAGTGAAGAACATTTTCTTTTGGAATAGTTGATTGAGATCTACTCTTGTTTCAACTGACCAACCTAGATCATGAAATCTCATTCATATTATAATCTTGCACGATCTTATTATTGTTAAAATTTGGTTGCCTTGGGAAACTTCACCAAATTTTAAGAACTTCTTTGATCCCTTAAAATTGTCATATTAGGACCCCTTAAAAATCAATTTATGATTTAGGGTGATAGGATGAAAGCTAAGGATCTAGGTGTGAAACAAATTTAGTCATAATATAGCCTCATTGGTTCCATCTAGGTGCAGGTCAAAGTGTTTACCCCTCTAATAAAAAAGTATCATGTTAAAAATGAATCAATCTATACATATCACAAAATAACAATAATCTTAAATGTAACCCATGCTCCTAACCATAATAGAGATGCTAAAATGATCCCACCTAACCATATCTAGCTGAGATTGTAAGCCTAATTGAAACTTAATTAAATTATAACCATTACCTAATCTTAAATGTATTCCTATATTTTATTATATTAAATTATATTATATTTAAATTAATTTATATTTGTATTATAATTATATTAATATTTATTAGATATTCCTAATTGTATCCTAACTATTTACTACAAACCTAATTGAATCTTAAGCCCAATCCTCATTAAAACCCCAAGTAAATTGTAACATTACCTATCCTTAATTGTAATCTTATATTATATTTTATGATATTAAATATTTATATTATTTAATATATTATATTAAATAATATAAATATTTAACTATATTTCTTTTATATGAATCATCCTCTTGTATCTCTAAATTATAATAATGCATGGTTCATCAACCCTATCATCATGTACCTACTCCTTTCCCATGTAATAGGTGTACCTTGTAGGTGACTAAATGGTTCTATGTGGTCTCCTTATTGATGCATTTCTATCCTTCCACATAAATCTATATAGTATCAAAATCTAGGTAATTTTATGGTTATTGAATCTCTCTTAATTGCTAAAGAATCCATTATGATTGAGGATGGGTGGATTATTATCTAGGATCACATCTTAAAAATCCTATAGAGGTCATGTGGTATGTGTTTCTTAATACATATATTCCCATACAAACCTCTTTCCATGTGTTATCAACTCTCCTATATAAATTTAGATAGCTTACTAGATTTAAATTTCATATGATATATATGTACCCAAGTGATTCCAATCGGAATTGCTATAATTATACTTCTATGGCATTCTAGATATTCAAAATAGTTTTCATAAATCTACCAAATAGACCCATTCTTGACATTGAACCTACATAATTTTAGGTATGTCCAATGAAAGAAACTTTACCCATAGCACTCTCACTCGCGCTCTCCTATCTTGTGGATATAATAGAATAAAGTTTTCTTCCAATGATTTAGAACCCTAATGATCATGTCTAATTGTCATAGAGAGTGGTCATCCACTCTTCATAAACTTGTAGAAACCAAAAAAATTATATATTATGTGTTCAAATAAGTGAAAACATTACAAAAAGCTCTACTAAATGGTGACAATAGAGGGTTTTTTAAGGCAACCAAATTTCATTTTAAGGTCCTAAGACAAAATTCAAATGCGTTAGTGTTGAGGGTTTAGATTTTACAGTTTAGGGTCTAGGGTTTAGAAAAATTAGGGTGAAGTTTGGGTGGCCCTTGGCATAATTTAGACTTGCAAGTTAGTGTCAATTGGAATCAATTGTACGCACTTAGATTTACAAATTTGCTAACTAAATTTGCAAACAAACATCAAGATAAACTTTATGAATTTTAACTATTCTTTAACATATTGATTTCTAATCTAATTATAATTTAATATTGAAACTAAAGTTTAATATATATCATTTTTTTCATACAAGCAAAAATAAAATTTAAAAACATTTAAGCAATGCAAATTATTTTTGAGCTCGACATTACCTAGTTTTCAAAATCAAAATGGTTGTTCGATTTCAATTTAGGAGTAAATTAACAAAAATTGTTCCAATTCAATTTAGGGTTTCAATTTTAAACAATTAGGGTTTTAATGCAATTTTTTCGTTTCAATTCAAACTAGGGTTTCAAATTCAATTTTTTTCGTTTGATTTGAATTCAGGGTTTCAAAAAGCTTGATTTGGATTTGTAAATGCAATGTTTTTATTTCATTTTGATTTCTAGGGTTTTGAAATGTAATTTTTTTTGTTTTGTTTCAATTAGGGTTTTCAAATTCATTTTTTTTGGTTTAATTGAACAATTTAGGTTTCAAAAGTTAAATTTTGTTTGTAAAACACAATTTAAGGTTCATTTTTTCATTTTTATTAAAAAACCTTCATGTTTCATTGCATTTTTTCTGTCTATTTTTACATTTATTCATTTCTACTATAAAAGTTAAAAAAATACTCAAAATGTGAAATAAATTTTAAAAAAAGGCTAAATTCACTTATTTTCTTTTACAATTTCAATTAAAAATTAAAAAATGCAAAAAAAATTGGATGTGGTACACGTAGTTGAATGTGGAAGTCGTTGTCACGGTACTTTCGGTGCGGGTATGCATGTCTTGATAAACTCTATTTTTTAAATAAATAGCAATATGAAATAGCATCCCAACTTATACAAAGCGGGATCGATTTGTGCAGTCGGAGATCTGATTCATAAATTAGGATCCCATTTCGTATTGAAAATGTCCGAGGGATCCCATTAAGTGAGATCCAGGTGCCTTTTCCAGGTTCGGGATCAACCACGAAGCTTATGATCACGACTTTAAAATCAGTTTAAAATGTTAGGCTCAAGATCCGTGAGCGAGATCAGTTTATTAAATCGGGATAGTTTTAATCAAAACGATTTCGATTTTTTGGTTGGAAAAAATTCCGTTCGTGGACTCAACTTTGTGCACTTACTTGACCCTAACTTGAATATTTACCTATATCTCATGAATAATCATAATTTTTTCTACAATA
This sequence comes from Sequoia sempervirens, assembly GCA_007258455.2. NCBI lineage: Eukaryota > Viridiplantae > Streptophyta > Pinopsida > Cupressales > Cupressaceae > Sequoia > Sequoia sempervirens. The sequence goes on along the minus strand of VDFB02109042.1, from coordinate 69,438,266 downwards.
TTTTTATTAAAATTGGAGAAATATCTAAGGAAATTACAGTCCAAAATTTAACTTTTATGGATCAATATTGAGTAAGTTATCACAATTTTAGGTTTATCATAAATTCACTATGATGATTGTATTTTTTTTTTAAAGTTTTTTTACATTTTTGAAAATATTGTAAAATTTATTAGGGGTTTTCTCTTTGATTTTTTTTTTCCAACACAATCATGAAATCATTACTTAGAGATTTTGGCATCAAAATATATTTGCATTGTAAAGCCTTAACATGATGGAACCATAGATTAGAGGTTGGAGCAAGAACTATTGCAAATTAGGATTGGAGGAATCAATTATGATTATTCTTCTAATATATTAGAAGGTGAGAAATATAGAAGAGGGTAAAAAATACATCAAAGGATATTTGACTAGTATGCAATGAGATTTAGCTACTATGTAAGGAATTTTTTCTATTATGCATGGAGATTTATCTAAAATATGAGGAGAATTGGCTAACATTAATACACCATTATTATTTATCCAAGATTATATCTAAAATTATTCAATCTCAAAATCAAATATTCATTTGAAATCTATTACTAAAGGTGTATATGAATAACTTTTCTTATAAGGATCCATGTACTTTCATTGCTAGAATACCCAAATCCTAATCAAAATACTATCACTCACATTATACCTTGAAATCTATTATTGAAGATGGATATGCATAACTTTGCTAGTAAGGATTCATGTAATTATATTTCTAGGAAAAACCAATCCTAATGAGTGCTAGCACTCATTCTAGATCTTGAAATATATTATTGAAGATGGATATGCATAACTTTGTTGGTAAGGATACATGTAATTGGATCAATAAAATAGTGAATTTTATAATATGCATCAAATTCCAAGTGGCTAAAATGTTGTAGTTAATTCCCTTACAATTTGAACATAAGAAAATCATTTGGTATAGATGTAAATGCACTCAAGGGAAAAAAAAGGCTCTAAGTTTGTCTTGATAGATTTCATAGAGGAAATATGAATGCATTATAATAACAATATGACAAAGAGTTATTTTAGCCAATTAGTCAAGCTACAATAAATGTGATTAATCAAGGGTTATATTTATAAAATTTAGAATTAGTTATAAATAGTATGTTTCCATAGTCGATAGTTATTTTTCAATATTTTTGAATAAAACTTCATTAAATTATGTTTGTATCGATGTTTTGGATCATACCACATGATCCCTCATCAAGATAATACATGATTTGAGTTAGAAAACATGCAATATTTAGCACATACAAATATGTGGGTGGTTAAAAATTGTAAGGAAGGATGGAAAAGATGACATGAAGAGAAGAGAGAAAGCAGACAAGAAAAAACAATTTTAGAATCTATCTTTATACTTGTAGAGATAATTATTAGGGAGAATTTGAATGACTTATTTCTTAATGGGCTCAAGAATCACATCCACCATTAGGTATGCACATTCAATTCTATTATTGTATGTTATTTTTATCATAACACACAATGTAGAGGGAAAAAATTAGCTCGAAGAAGGAAAGGACTCAATAGACTATGAGATAAGAGCTTCCTAACACAAGTATTCCCTCATACAACTAGATTGACTCAAAAAATTGAAGAAAAAAATACCAAAGGATTATGTTTTAATTATGATATAAAATATGGTCTAGTACATAAATGTGCTAAAAAATATGCTCTACATTTAAGGAGTTAATGAGGAAGAAGAAAATGAAGAATTATTATATGTTAATGAGCTAGAAGGGAAATCAAAAGAAACCCAACTAACTTTTTCTTTGAATGCACTTTATCTAATTAGCACCATATAAAATCTCAAGAAATTTTCTTAAAAAATAAGAGTAATAGAATCGATATAATTAAGAAGCACTCACAATTTGGTCAATAAGAAATTATATTTTGTCTAAATATCTTTTTCTATCCAACCCCAAAATTTTAGATCAAGATTGTAGATGAGGGTGTTGAGTCCCAAAATTATTTCTCGTGCTCCTAAAGTAATTAATCCACTTCAAGACTAAGGAAAAATTGTCTTAAAGGAGGGTAGATGATTTCATCAATAAATAACTTAAGTCCAATTTCTAAGAGTGGGTATATTATCACTCACATTGAGATCTACTAAACCAAAGATAGTGTTCCTAGAGGTATCAAATTAGTAATATAGATTACAACTAAAAATAAATAAGCAAAAAA
>VDFB02109042.1:69415493-69430032 GCA_007258455.2 Sequoia sempervirens | reverse complement strand
TTTTAAGAACTTCTTTGATCCCCTTAAGAAATTTGTCATATCGGGACCCCTTAAGAAATTGATTTATGATTTAAGGTGATAGGATGGCTTAAGGGGATCTATATGTCTAGTGAGGTCCAAATTTAGTCATACTATAGCCTCATTGGTTCCATCTAGCTCTGGGTCAAAAGTGTTTACCCCTCTAATAAAAAAAAGTATCATGTTAAAAAGGAATCAATCTATACATATCACAAAAATAACAATAATCTTAAATGTAACCCATACTCTAACCATAATAGAATGCTAAATGATCCCCACCCCTAACCATATCCTAACTGAATTGTAAACCTAATTGAAACTTAATTAAATTATAACCTTTACCTAATCTTACATGTATTCCTATATTATATTATATTAAATCATATTATATTTAAATTAATTTATATTTTTATTATAATTATATATTCCTAATTGTAACCTAACTATTTACTACAAACCAAATTGAATCTTAAGCCTAATCTTCATTAAAACCCCAAGTAAATTGTAACATTACCTATCCTTAATTGTAATCTTATATTATATTTTATGATATTAAATATTTATATTATTTAATATGTTATATTAAATATAATATATTAAATAATATAAATATTTAATTATATTTCTTTTATATGAATCATCCTCCTATCTCTAAATTGTAATAATTCATGTAGTTCCTCCTAACCTATCATCATGTACCCTCCCTTCCCATGTAATAGGTGTACCTTGTAGGTGTTAAATGGTTCCATCATCCTTTGGCCTCCCATTGATGCATTTCCTATCCTTCCACATAAATCTATATATAGTATCAAATATAGGTAATTTTATGGTTATTGAATCTCTCTTAATTGCTAAAGAATCCATTATGATTGAGGATGGTGGATTATTATCTAGGATCACATCTTAAAAATCCTATAGAGGTCATGTGGTATGTGTTTCCTAATACATATATTCCCATACAAACCTCTTTCCATGCATTATCAACTCTCCTATATAATAGACACCTTACTAGATTTAAATTTCATATGATATATATGTACCCAAGTGTTTCCAATTGGAATTGCTATAATTATACTTCTATGGCATTCTAGATATTCAAAATAGTTTTCATAAATCTACCAAATAGACCCATTCTTGACATTGAACCTACATAATTTTAGGTATGTCCAATGAAAGAAACTTTACCCATAGCACTCTCACTCATGCTCTCCTATCTTGTGGATATAATAGAATAAAGTGTTCTTCTAATGATTTAGAACCCTAATGATCATGTCTAATTGTCATAGAGAGTGATCATCCACTCTTCATAAACTTTTAGAAACCAAAAGGTTTTATATTATGTGTTCAAATAAGTGAAAACATTACAAAAATCTCTACTAAATGGTGACAATAGAGGGTTTTTTAAGGCAACCAAATTTCGTTTTAAGGTCCTAAGACAAAATTCAAATGCTTTAGTGTTGAAGGTTTAGATTTTACAGTTTAGGGTCCAGGGTTTAGCAAACTTAGGGTGAAGTTTTGGTGGCCCTTGGCATAATTTAGACTTGCAAGTTAGTTCCAATTGGAATCGATTGTACGCACTTAGATTTACGAATTTGCTAACTAAATTTGCAAACAAACATCAAGATAAAATTTATGAATTTTAACTATTCTTTAACATATTGTTTTGTAATCTGATTATAATTTAATATTGAAACTAAAGTTTAATATATATCATTTTTTCCATACAAAGCAAATAACATTTAAAACATTTAAGCGATGAAAATAATTTTTTTTAGCTCGAAATTACCTAGTTTTCAAAATAAAAATGATTTGTTTCTATTTCAATTTAGGGTTTTATCAATTTTTTTTGTTCCACCCCCACTCTAGGGTTTCCACCCCAAGCAATTAGGGTTTTAATGCAATTTTCGCTTCAATCTCAAACTAGGGTTTCAAATTCAATTTTTTCTTCTTGATTTGAATCTCGTGGTTCTCAAAAAAGCCTGATTAGGCTCTCTAAATGCAATTTTATTTCCCATTTCACCCCTAGGGTTCAAAATGCAATTTTTTGTCTTTGTCTCACCTTAGGGTTTTCAAAATCAGTTTTTTTTTGTTTAATCGAACAATTTAGGTTTCAAAAGTTAAATTTTGTTTGTAAAACACAATTTAAGGTTCATTTTTTCATTTTTATTAAAAAAACTTCATGTTTCATTGCATTTTTTGTCTACTTTGACAATTATTCATTTCTACTATAACATTTAAAAAAATACTCAAAACATGAAATAAATTAAAAAAAAAATGATAAATTCACTTATTTTCTTTACAATTTCAATTAAAAATAAAAAAATACAAAAAAATTGGATGTAGGTGGGTACCTGTAGCTAAATGTGGGGGTCGCTGTCACCGGTACTCGGGGTCTCGTCTGCTGTGTGTGCAGTAAACTCTATTTTAAAAAATAAATAAATAGAAATATAAAACAGGATCCTGATTTCTACAAAACGGGATCCTGCTTTGTACAAATCGGGATCCTGATTTCTACAAAACAGGATCCTGATTTGTACAAATTGGGATCCCGTTTTGTAGTAATCGAGATCTCGTTTTGTGGCAATCGGGATCCCATTCCTTTTCCATCGGTTTGGGATCCAACACAAAATGAGATCCTGACTTTTAAAAATCGAGATCCCATTTCGTGTTAGGCTCGGGATCCCGAAGCTGAACAAGATCTCGTTTATTAAAATTGGGATCTCGTTTTGTCAAAGCCGATTTCAATTTTTTGGTTAAGGAAAAAACTTCCACGTTTCGTGGACTCAACTTTGTGCACTTACCCACACACAAGGTCAATATGGATGGTTGAGAGGCACTTGAAATTTTTGAAAGCTTTGGTTAGACAAAGAGCACATCCTAAGAGTTCTATGGTGGAGGGATATATGGTATACCAGACCATGGTGTACATTAGTGAATATCTTCCTAAGTTTGCAGCAAAGATTCATGTAAATCGCATTTGGGATCCCAACTCCATTAAAAAATTCGAAGGGGAGTACTTGATGGGGAAAGGTAGATTGAGGAAAGTGAGGTAATTATAAGATGGTCATGGAGATTAATTGGAATACATTTTACATATGGTTTTTATGTATATTGTACTTATTTAATTTTTAATCTTCACATACATTTTCAATTATAAATTAAGGCCGTATACTGTGGTATTTAACTAATTATACGGCATTTGTGAATTTCATTTTTTTTGATATAATTGGTCGAGAGTGGGATGCACTACACTTGTACATCGCCAACAATCTTGATTGGATGATCTGGTGATGGATTGAACGATGTCAACAACTGGGTCGTAATAATATTGGGAAGGTGTGGCTTCATTAGTTAAAGAAGCTCATCGTAATGGAGATTCCAATGTCACACAAAGGGAAATTGATTTAGCATATGGTTTAAGAGATAAATAGGTACGTATAAATATATTAATCACCCATATTATTTAATTATTTTCAAGTATATTGATGTATATATATGTTGAGATTGTTTTCTTTGCATACATTTGGTCAAGAATAAATATGTTTATCAATTGACGATATTGCAATAATTTTTACATGTTTGACATATTGTAGGTGAAACACCAAAAGGATATGTGGTGCAATGGTAGTAAATTTCAAATCAAAATGTTGGATGACATGAAGAAAACTTGTGATTCTGGTATAACTGCAGTCTTTCAGGTGACTAGTGTTTCATCTAGAAGTGACATACATCCAAAAGTCTCAGAAAATCGATACTATGGAATTTTGGATGATATACTTGAGTGTGACTTTAAGTCCTTTAGATTAATTTTGTTCGTCATCCTATGGTACATGCTATGATTGAATGAAAATGATCTTGAGAGAACTCTTATTGAACATGATAATGGATTTACCATGGTTAATACAAGGTTGATCAAGTGAGCTGGAAATGAGCCCTATGTTCTTCCAAGCCAATGTGAGCAAGTATTTTACTCAGAGGTACCAGGTAAACTAGGTTGGTCATTTGTTGTTAGACATGATCCAAGAGGAAGGTCGGTAAAGTATAATTTGGTGGAAGAAGAAGATACTAAAGAACTAGAAGATGATGTAGATGATGATCAGGATCAACAGTTAGTTGATGGTGTCCCTAACAAAGATGTCAAAGATGAGGAACTAGATCATGATGATGTAGGAGTTAATGTTCATGAAGATGATATCCGTGTGGATGATGGCATTATCAAAACTGATATCGATGACGATGATGATGATATGACCAATCCTTACAATTTCGAATCTGGATCGGATGATACAAACAAAGAGTTGGATGAAGAAGAAGATCAATGACATTGAAATGTATAAGTTATGCAATTATATTATATATTTGATATTAATTTCTTGATAGAATTATAATTGACTTATGTGGTTACATAATTAATTCATGATGTTTTTAATTTTTATGCCATTACATAATTAATTTAATGATGTACTTTTTAATGTTTGAAAGGTCAAAAAATAAAAAAAATTCAATAGTGATGTTAACAACCTTGAAATTAGTGTGTTTTATGTTTCATGTGATCATAAAACATTAAAAAGTCAGTTGTAGAGGTGCTTGTTCAATGGTTGACGTGTATGTTGGTTCTTTTTACAATGTAACCAGGTTTGTCTTCTAATCTACCTATGGAATTTCCAATTCCAATCAAAGGAAGCTCGAAGGACCTGGACCAGTTGGCGAGGACTTTAAAAGCCTCCTACACTTCGGGCTTTGCAAGACCCGGGAGGGTGATCCCTTAATGTGTTTACAACCTCTGCACCATTATTATAAACAATATTAACAATAGAAGATGATCTCACTTAATAGTTGAACACGATAAGATAATATCAACTAGAATTGGTTGTTCATAGAAAATATCAACTATCTGGAGCATGAGATAACTAAACACCATCCATTATATAAGATATTCAATGATTTACAATTTTTAGCAAGCTTTATGCAAAGAAAAATAAATACTGAACTACACTAACAATTACAACTTAGATCAGTGCTATATATCCATTGCAGGAGTCAAATTCGTAAGCATCTAGAGGTTTATAATAGATTTAATACATCACATATAAGATGCCTGACAATATTGCATTACAATTTCATCAATATGCATTCTAATCCAGGACTACTTATCAAATTCTTATATAATGACATATCCACCTATAATCCCATTCAAGAATTTTAATTAATTTTTTAAATTAAAGCTAAAATAGAATCATACACACCACAAAGTGAGATGGATAAAACAACCCTTAGTTATTTCATTCAAAGTTCAGATATGCATGTACAATGGAGAGACATGAGCTCGAATTTTCATTTCAACTCAAATGCTAGTATTGTTATACAACATTAAATCTCTATGAACTCAAAACCTGTTACAGAATGACTCAAAACCTAAATTACATTTCTCTAAAACCATCAGATTTTACAATTCACTCTACAACTTCACCTAGACTCGACAAAAAATATCTAACTTGCTAACCCGTACTTTTGGCCTTGAAATCCTTCTTATAGAAAATGAAGGAGAAAACAAGCATCGACCTAGAATGTACACCTGTCACTAGTCAATTGGAGCACCTGGTGATATTCCAAAATTTCTTACAATAGCCACCACCTTGAAAAATATTCTTGTTCATCATATTAGCTGAGGAATGTTGATGCAAAAAACCACAAGAAAACTACACTGAGAAAGCTGTTAACACAAAACTGGAACCGTTGCAACCGCAACATCTGATCTACCACCTATTAGTAGTTCACTCCTTTTACTCCTCCTTAGTCAAATATTTAGTTACCCAATTCTAATACTCATCATCAGTCTGAGTTATCACAAATTGAATTGATTTGATCATTGATGGCCTCACTTGCTTGATCCTGCCATTGTTGAAATGACCTAATTTTCCCCTTCTCATCAATTATATCGGGTAACAATGTGTTACCCCAATCATTGAAATTCTTCACCAGCTCCCTAATCTTCCTACTCAAGTCATTTGGTAAGGTCTGGAAACCTTGCAATTATTTTACTAACACATGAGTAGGCTTTAATGATTGGGGCCTATTATTTATATCAAACCTTGAGGCCTTATGCATGATATCCAGATCACTAGCCCTAGGGATCCAATTTTCAATTATTGGTATCACTACTTCCTGATCCCTATCAATATTATTTATTGTTGCTAACAACAAAGAATATGAAGAATGTCTAGATATCAATTTTCTATCAACCTTTTTCATTTAAATGCCTCAAAACAGTAGTAACAATTTCCTTTTGCTTTAAGAGAGATCCCTCATCACTTTTCTTTAATGATGCCTACAATTCATCAATTTTTTGCAAGAGCTGCTTTTTTGTAGGATCGACAGAACACTCTGTTTCTTCTTCAACTTCCTTTAAAGAAAGGGTGAGGACAAGATTCTAACTGGGATATCCTCATGTGGAAACAATTAGAGAAGCAGGAGGCACTAACCCTGTTGTGGAAGGTAATGTACTAGTTCCTAGAGCACTTGATGTTTCCCCAATCTGCTCATACCTAAACCTCTCCACTTCAATTTCCAACTCAACATTTTTCTACTGCATCTTGTTGTACTCCTCAATCAAAAGGTTATATTTTTTCCATTAAGCTCTTCCTTTCAACTTCCTCCCTTTTAGCAGTCTTTTGGGCCAATTTGTCCACATTCACAGTAAAATTAGTGGCCTCAGTGGTTGAGGTCTTTGAAGCTCTCTTTATTATCAATCCTCCCTTGAAATTTGGATTAATATCACAAACGTCTAGTTTTCTCCCTTGTGGGGCCAATGCCAAAATTTCCAGAGTTTCATATTCCTCACTGAAAGTAGAGTTTTGCAATGCTGCCTTGACCTCTTCTTCAGAGTCTTGAAAGGGGTTCTTAGACTTCATAGTAACATTAAAGGCTACTGCATCTACAATGTCCCATTCAGGAAGAATTAATACACCAGTCCGACTCACCAGTTTTCGTCCTTCTTCAAGAGTGATGTTCTTGAATTCTTCCATTAATTTAGCTTTTACCTCCTCATCATTCTCATGGTTTGACCTGTCAGGCCTTAGTTCTCTTCTTTTCCTACATTTATCTTGATACTCTTCAAACTTCATCCTCTATACCAATTCCAAGAATAAAGGAGTTTTTACAAATGTATTGTCATCTAGAAACTCCTTGCATGCCTCCATTCTTGCATCTTGTACAATTTTACCTTTCATATCTAAATCAGATAAAACTAGTTTAGCTAGCCTAGGAGGGGAAGGCATACCAACTTGCATGTCTTGATCAGTAACAATAATCTCATCCATCAGATCCTCCCGTGGTTGATCAATTCTTTTCCTCTTAGGGCTTGGCTCAGATGGTGGTGATGAGGGATTATCTTTCAGTGATGATTCTAAAACAATAACTTTGATTTCCCTAGGAACTTTGAATTTTGGACTTGGTTGTGGAGGCACTTTCATAATTTTTTTCCTTTTTTGTCCACTTTTTCTTCATCACTGCTACTATCATTTTTCCTCTTGTAAATAGGCCACCTTTCTGTAGGCTGGTATGCTAGCCTTGTTTTATCAACCTGGCACCTTTGATCTCGTGTACACCTGCACTAATTCTAAATTTATTCTTTTTTTGTCCCCTGTAATGTCTACAAATTTCTTTTGAGTTTCCTAATGAAAAATCAATTCTTCCTATGGTGGGATCAACACTACTAATGATCATATTTCAAATCCATTTTGTGTACAATATCTAACAGTTTATCGTAATCTATCCATTTCTCCTTGTTCAACTCCTATCTATTCAAATCAAATTCATTTCTAATCAAGTCTTCAGGGAAATTGAACTCATGCACAAATTTTCTAGCTTTTATTCTTTGTCTAAAAAGAGAAAAGAAACCCTCAAGATCATTCTACCACAATTTTGGCCTGCATCACAACTCCATTCACTACAAGTTCTTAAATCCCACCTTGGTGTAAGTGCCATTGTATGGTGGTAGTATATGAGGGGGCCCTTGAAACCATATAAAATTAATAGCAATAATCGGGTATGGATAATGTCACCCTAGTTAGGTAAACCTTCAATTTTGACTTCCCTCCTCTTCTGGCCCGAGGAAACCATGTAATTCTTAGGGATCCTGTATATCCACCATTAATCTAGCCCTTCTTTAACTGAAGCAAAAAAAAATCCAAACGGTATTATAACTAGTGCTCTTATTATGATAAAATTCCCTGTGTTCTTGGGTATCTCACTGATACCTTCCATCAACTGATTACCTTAATTTCATCCTCTCAGAGAAAAATTCAGCATTCTTAAACAAAAACATATGCATTAGCATAAAATACCAAAATAATTGAGTGCTGGTATCATTGTTTTGCAGCTTTGACAGCCCTTCATGCATCCTCTCAGCCAAGAAAGAAGCGAAGTCATAGGTCACAGAGAAGTTAGGGTGTTGTATTTGCACCCCCATGAACATATAAGCAATGGGCATTACCATACCAGGACTGAAACCCAAAATATGACATAAAGAATAGAAAGTGGCCAGGAAATGGTCTGCAAAAAAATTTAATTTGAAAGGTTCCTGGTCAGTGGGGATGATATGAAATTTTGAACCTCCTGCCCCAGCTAGATGAGGTGGAAGCAACCTTGCTCTAAAAAAGATTTCAGCTTTACATACTCCTACTTCATTTCCTCAAGGTTTATAGGAACCAAGTCTTCACTTGGTTCAATCAAGTCAAAAATATGTTGGACCTCTTCTCTGTTAATTCTCAATAGAACCTTTCCATCATTGTCCTTGATTATCCGTGTAACAGGGTCATATCTTGCAACCACTACCCTAAATAGGTCTACATCAAGGAATACATTTGGTACCACTAGCTTCCCCATATCATACATCCATCCATTTGAAAAAGGGTGAGGAAAATTCCTCTATCCGTACCACAATCTGAACAATTCCAAGCCAGTGAGGGGAACCCTAGCATTGACAATGTTGGAGCAATTATACATTAACCCTTCCCCCAAGATTTTCCCCCACATTAGGACCAATCCCTTCCTTCTATCATTTGTTGACAAGGGAAATTGGTCTAGGAAATCATCATATAGGTTTTGTTTCAAATATTCAGTATGGCTAGAATGTTGCTTGGGTGGTACCATCTCAGACAAACTAGGGCTTCTTTACAATGTTATAATTTAGATAGCTAGTACTAACTAGAGATAGAAAATTACAGGAGAAAACACTGCAATTTCTCACAACTATAATTAAACTATAGCCCTAACACATTCATTAACAAGCTCACAGCACATCCAGCTAATCCTTTCCCAAATTCAAATGCAAAATGACTGGGAGGCACAAAAAATAAACTCACAGCTTTTTTCATAGAATTCCCAAATTCTGGCTAGAGAAACTCGCAATTCTACCTTCGGCTCTGAAACTACTCTATGAAATAGTTGAATGCTTTGTGATACAGACCAAGTAGGAAAATTGATTTTATTGTCAATCAAATCATGCCAGGAAGTGTCTCATCCTCCATTAAAGCTCAATTTTGCACTGCACGAACAACTCCAACCATATTTGATGCAGATTTAAATTCGAGCCATCAATTCTTCAACTTGATCAAATCATCGACGACCACCTTCAAAACAAGCTGACACAATTGGAAACACGGTGATAAGGGGCCCACCTTACCATACACTATGAAGGAAGTCCACATGGCGGTTACCCGCAATATCGTAATCCTGAAAATTTTGATCATGCGATGGCAGGCAACTGTTGATCCTGAGCATCAATGATCTCGTTCCTTTAACATAGTTGCAAGCCATGTCGTTAACCTTCAAGCAGATTTTCTAGTGAGATTATAACATATCCATCGATTTAGAACATGTGTGTCTTGAGAACACTTTAGTAATCCACCCCTTAATACATTTAAAGTCAGCTAGTGTTTCCTTTACTCTTTAGGCTTCATCGGATGAGACACGTGGCGCCTGCCTGTGATTTCGCAATCAACCCAAGCACCATTGCGGGATGGTGGGGAATGGCTCAGATCAAATGGTAGTTGGTCAATGATAGCGCAAATTTGATCCCCTGGATAGGACACGTGGCACCTGCTGGTGATTTCACGATCCTTCAATTCCCGATCACGGTATGGCGGGCACCGTTGATATCTGGAGGAAATAGATCAACGGAAGCACTAAATCAACCCTTGCAAAATAAAACATTCATTAAAAGGAGAAGTGGGTATTACTATGTAGATGAAATACAACAACATAAGTTGTTTTCTAAAAGATGAAACACGGGGCCAATCGAGACTTAGGAAATAAAACCTTGCAAAGGAAATAAACTATTAAAATCAAAGTTGGTTTTTAATTTTAATCTGGTGATGTAAGCCTAAGCCATTAACCCCAATGGTCATGTCACTGATGGCTTAGCCAAAGCCTTTCATTAAATACTAACTGTGCAATCTGTAGGTTTTTCAGATTCAAAGATATGGGAGAAGATCTCGATTGTACCCCACCAACTCGTAGACCTAAGGTGTCGCCCTATTATTTGGCACAAGGTTAGCAAAAGGTAGATGTGTGTCTTATATGGAATGTGGGGCCCAATATCCACTATTGAGCTCATAACCCGTGGTTTTAGATCGAAAACAAAGATCAAAAGCTAATGTAAATCTCTATTGTTCCTTGCTAGCTCATAGGAGGAAGATGAAGGTTGGTTAAAAGTCGCGAGGTCAACGAGATTGCGATGCGTAGCTCTAGCCATTCAGTTTGAAAAGTGTAAGGACCTAATAACATGGTATTTGGTTTCTAAGATGGATTAATGTTATTGGTCGTGAGGAAGGTGAACAATGCTTCGTTGGAAGTAAAACTGAGTTAGCCCAAGATAAACCGTTTGATCTGCCAACTCTTCAGAAGATCAGCGGGCAATATTCAAAGTTGGAAAATGGCACATGGTGGTAATTTTATCGTACAACTAGTGAAGCATTAATGAATTATTCCTTGCTTGTGTAGTCACATCGATCTCAATCTGTGTGAAGATGTTGTTGGAAATCATGAAGGGTGATCTTTGGATTTTCATGCAACTCTAGTTAAATGGTGACAGTACACACGCCACCAAATTTCTATGTTTGTACATGCATTTTTACTAACCATTGATGAAGGTTTCCATTACCTTGCACAATAAATGCAAGAGGAATTAATTGCTAGTAGTGTCATTCTAGTAGTAGTTAGAGCACTTTGTGGGTTGAGTCTAATCAAGTTTGAGTGCTTTTCTGAGAAGAGAAAATGAGTAAGTCAGTAAGGAGGTATGTTTGTTTGAGCTCACAAAAGCTCGGTCCTGCTAATCAGGAAGGTGCTTTGGTTGACAAGCCCAAGCTTGTGCCCACTAGATGCAGTAGAAGGTTTCAATTCTAGGATGTTGCTGCTCAACTGGTAGATGACAAAGGCAAGCAGTTGGTGTGCTCTATTACTAGTGTTGGTAGGAAAATAAGGTATGGGCATGGCTCCTCTAGATGCCAACACTCGCCCATTGACCTTACGAGCAACACTTCTGATGATGTAATCGAGACCGACTCCGACTACTGTCTGTATTTACGTCTCTTCAATCATGGTCTACACTTTGATGAGGAAGTGATAGTTGTCGTTCCATTGGCTGTTAAAACCCCAAGTGGATCGACTGGAACCATATTAGGCAAGGACAAGAAAGAAGAGGAGGCTGAGGGTCTACTGTATTGGGAAACAACAAGAAGCGGGCATGTATACTAGGGTCTGAATGTTTGTAAGGGAAGGGTGGCGGGTAAATAAGAATTTTTTATGGTGCCTTCGTGGAAATTTGGTTGCCTAGTTTTTTTGCATGGATAGTGAGAAAGGGGATTTTGATGAAAATTTGTGTTCCCTTTACTTTTAGCTTTCCCCAATTCATGCACTATGTTTTGCAGATTCAACGTGTGGGAAGTTTTGAAATGAAAGTCAAATGCAATGGAGATTTTGTTCAAATGAAAATTTGTGGTGAAATTACATTTTAGCCCAAAACTTGTTGCTCCCTTGTCATATAAAATGGAATTCAAGGGTCACTTGTAGGGAGAGAACTGATGAAAAGCTCTAGCTAGGTTTTGAGTTGAATATATGGGTAGAAAGATATATGTTCTCTGATGAGGAAGTGATATCTGTGGTGCCATTGGCTATTAAAACCCCAAGCGGACGTAATAGAATAGATAGCATGTTTTGAGTTTTGGATGAATATATGCAAATTATCTTAAATTGTATGTAGATATGACTTATAAGCATGAATAAATGTATAATTCTAATATATTTTCTCTCCTTATGTGGATTTGAGTGAATTTTGAATGAAATGTTAATGATGTTGTCATTCTTCTTTTGAGAATTTGTTCAATTATGTGTCTATGTTTTTCCTTTGATTCAAGAAAATCAACTAAATGCTTAAATGGAGTCATAATTTTACAATTATTTACAACTTAGGATTTGATAAGTAGTAATATATCAGAGAATTGAGCTCCATAATGCAAGGTATTATATGAGTAGTCCATTCTATTAAATTCTTGGGTCATTTCTACTAATGGTAAATGGGTAACTAAATATTTAACTAACGAAGAATAAAAGAATAATATGTAAATGGGTCACTCACTCACTCCCTCCTATCTCTCTCCCCTCTGTGCTGAAACTATGAAATCTTAAACTCTAAATATTAATATTAGGTGTGTGATAAGACATTATAAAATTATAAATTTTTGGAGTTCTATTAGGAATTGAATGGTAAATGACGATGAATGGGAAAATCTAAGGCACTTTAATATTTTAAACTAAAAAGTTAGAGTTCAATTAGGATTAGTGTTCACTTAGGGTTAGGTTTAGGGTTCAATTAATGTTCAATTTGGGTTAGGATTGAGGATGAGGTTGGGGTTTAATTAAGATTATGAATTCAATAAGAGTTCAAATAGGGTCAAGGTTAAGGTTAGGGTTGGGGTTAAGGTTCAATTAGGATAAGAATTAGTGTTAGGGTTAGGATTAGAGTTCAACTGTAGTTCAAAGTTAGGGTTATGGTACAATTGGGACTAGTGTTCAATAAATGTTCAATTAGGGTTAATACCTAATTAGGTTAGTTTTAAAGTTCAATTGGGTTTTGGGTTAGGATTGGGATTATGAATCAAGTAGGTTTGGGTTAGGGTTTGATTAGAGTTAGGTTTAGGGTTTAGTTAGTGTTAGGGTTAGGGTTAGGGTAGAATTCAATTATGCTTAGTGGTCAATTACAATTAGATTTAGTGTTCAATTGGCATTCAAGGGTTAGAGTCAAATAGAGGTTGGGGTTAACTAAGGGTTAGGATTATAGACGAATAAAAGTTTGTGTTTAGTATTGATATAGAATTTGGTATAATTTTGAATGATTTGTGGACACAAAAGAAAAATAAAGGATTAGTTTATGGATCATTTGAATTTATTCTGATTCTAATTATGAATTGTTTAGTGGTTTAATATTTAATTGGTAATTTAATTTAATTGTATTAGATAATTAAGTAAAACTAAAATAGATAATAAATATTTTTATAGTTTTAAAAGTGGGAGGATTAGGATTATAATTCTATAACTAAAAGTAATTATAATCTTTTCTTTCATGTTGTGCTGCAAATGCTACGAGCATATATATTATTTATTAATATATACAAAATACGCCAAGAGATATCTTTTACGAGGCACCTATTTTATAATAGTTCAACTATTGGTCCATTTTTTGTTGTTGATATGTCATAGTTTATTTGAACCATTATTGTTGTTTTATAACAACAAATGGATTTTTGTGTTCAACTATTGGTCAGCTATGTTGAATATAAAAGGTAGAGATATCAAAGATTTATGGTTATCAATAAGTATTTGGTCCACTTAGGTTGTATATTAATTTTAATTTAAATAAAAATATGATATTCTACAAGAAACAAATGATATTTTTTTGGTTCAACTATTGGGGGTTCCATGATTAAGTTTTGGTCGAACCTTTAAAAAGTCAAATTTTAGACACTTCTCAAAAGATCTTCCAATGTGGTGAGTTGCATGATGAGTTTCGCCTCCAAACATTAGTTATAGATAAATAAAAGACCAATCTACATTTAAAAAAAATGAAGGTTCTACGATATTCTAGTCAATTGCTACATGCTAAGAAAGTTAGCCTGCACGACTACTGGGCCCTCTCCCCTAAAGGAATAAGGGGACATCACTAGGTCAACATCAAACAATGACATAAGTTGTTTTAATGAGGGAACACAGGACCAACAAAATACTTAGGAAAAATAAAGTCAGGCGAAGGAAATAAAACAATAAAACAAAAGGGGGCCCAGTGTAGATGTACGAAGCGATGGGGCTTAAGTTGTTTTAAAACCTTCCCAAAAAGTAACAGCCAAATAGATCCCATCCAAGGTGTAAGATGAACACTAGGGTTTTACATGAATACAAAGGTAAAACCCCATCCTTAGACTTTTCTGAAACACCATAGATGACCAAAGACACAAGGCAGGAAAAA
>VDFB02109042.1:69390802-69415393 GCA_007258455.2 Sequoia sempervirens | reverse complement strand
CCATCCATTATATAAGATATTCAATGATTTACAATTTTTAGCAAGCTTTATGCAAAGAAAAATAAATACTGAACTACACTAACAATTACAACTTAGATCAGTGCTATATATCCATTGCAGGAGTCAAATTCGTAAGCATCTAGAGGTTTATAATAGATTTAATACATCACATATAAGATGCCTGACAATATTGCATTACAATTTCATCAATATGCATTCTAATCCAGGACTACTTATCAAATTCTTATACAACAGATATCCGCCTATAATCCAATTCAAGCATTTTAATTAATTCCTTGAATTAAAGCTAAAATAGAATCATACACACCACAAAAGTGAGATGGATAAAATAACCCTTAGTTATTTCATTCAAAGTTCAGATATGCATGTACAATGGAGAGACATGAGCTCGAATTTTCATTTCAACTCAAATGCTAGTATTGTTATACAACATTAAATCTCTATGAACTCAAAACCTGTTACAGAATGACTCAAAACCTAAATTACATTTCTCTAAAACCATCAGATTTTACAATTCACTCTACAACTTCACCTAGACTCGACAAAAAATATCTAACTTGCTAACCCGTACTTTTGGCCTTGAAATCCTTCTTATAGAAAATGAAGGAGAAAACAAGCATCGACCTAGAATGTACACCTGTCACTAGTCAATTGGAGCACCTGGTGATATTCCAAAATTTCTTACAATAGCCACCACCTTGAAAAATATTCTTGTTCATCATATTAGCTGAGGAATGTTGATGCAAAAAACCACAAGAAAACTACACTGAGAAAGCTGTTAACACAAAACTGGAACCGTTGCAACCGCAACATCTGATCTACCACCTATTAGTAGTTCACTCCTTTTACTCCTCCTTAGTCAAATATTTAGTTACCCAATTCTAATACTCATCATCAGTCTGAGTTATCACAAATTGAATTGATTTGATCATTGATGGCCTCACTTGCTTGATCCTGCCATTGTTGAAATGACCTAATTTTCCCCTTCTCATCAATTATATCGGGTAACAATGTGTTACCCCAATCATTGAAATTCTTCACCAGCTCCCTAATCTTCCTACTCAAGTCATTTGGTAAGGTCTGGAAACCTTGCAATTATTTTACTAACACATGAGTAGGCTTTAATGATTGGGGCCTATTATTTATATCAAACCTTGAGGCCTTATGCATGATATCCAGATCACTAGCCCTAGGGATCCAATTTTCAATTATTGGTATCACTACTTCCTGATCCCTATCAATATTATTTATTGTTGCTAACAACAAAGAATATGAAGAATGTCTAGATATCAATTTTCTATCAACCTTTTTCATTTAAATGCCTCAAAACAGTAGTAACAATTTCCTTTTGCTTTAAGAGAGATCCCTCATCACTTTTCTTTAATGATGCCTACAATTCATCAATTTTTTGCAAGAGCTGCTTTTTTGTAGGATCGACAGAACACTCTGTTTCTTCTTCAACTTCCTTTAAAGAAAGGGTGAGGACAAGATTCTAACTGGGATATCCTCATGTGGAAACAATTAGAGAAGCAGGAGGCACTAACCCTGTTGTGGAAGGTAATGTACTAGTTCCTAGAGCACTTGATGTTTCCCCAATCTGCTCATACCTAAACCTCTCCACTTCAATTTCCAACTCAACATTTTTCTACTGCATCTTGTTGTACTCCTCAATCAAAAGGTTATATTTTTTCCATTAAGCTCTTCCTTTCAACTTCCTCCCTTTTAGCAGTCTTTTGGGCCAATTTGTCCACATTCACAGTAAAATTAGTGGCCTCAGTGGTTGAGGTCTTTGAAGCTCTCTTTATTATCAATCCTCCCTTGAAATTTGGATTAATATCACAAACGTCTAGTTTTCTCCCTTGTGGGGCCAATGCCAAAATTTCCAGAGTTTCATATTCCTCACTGAAAGTAGAGTTTTGCAATGCTGCCTTGACCTCTTCTTCAGAGTCTTGAAAGGGGTTCTTAGACTTCATAGTAACATTAAAGGCTACTGCATCTACAATGTCCCATTCAGGAAGAATTAATACACCAGTCCGACTCACCAGTTTTCGTCCTTCTTCAAGAGTGATGTTCTTGAATTCTTCCATTAATTTAGCTTTTACCTCCTCATCATTCTCATGGTTTGACCTGTCAGGCCTTAGTTCTCTTCTTTTCCTACATTTATCTTGATACTCTTCAAACTTCATCCTCTATACCAATTCCAAGAATAAAGGAGTTTTTACAAATGTATTGTCATCTAGAAACTCCTTGCATGCCTCCATTCTTGCATCTTGTACAATTTTACCTTTCATATCTAAATCAGATAAAACTAGTTTAGCTAGCCTAGGAGGGGAAGGCATACCAACTTGCATGTCTTGATCAGTAACAATAATCTCATCCATCAGATCCTCCCGTGGTTGATCAATTCTTTTCCTCTTAGGGCTTGGCTCAGATGGTGGTGATGAGGGATTATCTTTCAGTGATGATTCTAAAACAATAACTTTGATTTCCCTAGGAACTTTGAATTTTGGACTTGGTTGTGGAGGCACTTTCATAATTTTTTTCCTTTTTTGTCCACTTTTTCTTCATCACTGCTACTATCATTTTTCCTCTTGTAAATAGGCCACCTTTCTGTAGGCTGGTATGCTAGCCTTGTTTTGATTGGTCTGGCACCTTGATCTTGTACACCCAGACTCAATTCTAAATTTATTTTTTTTGTCCTCAATGTGCCCATAATTTTCTTGAAGTTTCCTATCAGAAAATCAATTTTCCTATGGTGGGGACTGAACACCACTAATGGATCATATTTCAAATCCATTTTGTGCACAAAATCTAGTACCTTACCATAAGCTATCCATTTCTCCTTGTTCAACTCCTATCTATTCAAATCAAATTCATTTCTAATCAAGTCTTCAGGGATATTGAACTCATGCACAAATTTTCTAGCTTTTATTCTTTGTCTAAAAAGAGAAAAGAAACCCTCAGGATCATGCTACCACTTTGGTCCACAACTCAAATGGTAATCATGAAAGAAATTATCAAAATGTGTCCAACCTCCCTTTGAAAATACAAAATCAGACACCACTGTATAATCTGGGAAAAATGTTCCCTTACCCCTTCCAGTGAGGTTTTCTTCATGAATACAACCTATCTACCACATAAGTTCTGCAAATCCCACTCTTGGTGGCACATTGTATGGTAGTATATGAGGGGCTCCTTGAAAACCATATACTCTCAAGACAGTGCTGACTGGGTATGGGATAATGTCACCCTAGTTATGGTAAACCTTCAATTTTGACTTCCTCTCCTTTGGCCTGAGGAAACCATGTAATTCCTTAGGGATCCTAGGTATATCCACCATTAATCTAGCCCTTAATCTGGAAGCAAAAAAAAATCAAATTGCACATAACTAGTGCTTTCCTTATTACAAGATAAATTTGTAGCCCATATCTGTACTGATAATCTTTCTCCATCAACTGATTGCCTTAATTTCATCCTCTCAGATAAAAAATCAACATTCTTAAACAAAAACATATGCATTAGCATAGAATACCAAAAGAATTGAGTGACAGTATCATTGTTTTGTAGCTTTGATAGCCCTTCATGCATCCTCTCAGCCAAGAAAGAAGCGAAGTCATAGGTCACAGAGAAGTTAGGGTGTTGTATTTGCACCCCCATGAACATATAAGCAATGGGCATTACCATACCAGGACTGAAACCCAAAATATGACATAAAGAATAGAAAGTGGCCAGGAAATGGTCTGCAAAAAAATTTAATTTGAAAGGTTCCTGGTCAGTGGGGATGATATGAAATTTTGAACCTCCTGCCCCAGCTAGATGAGGTGGAAGCAACCTTGCTCTAAAAAAGATTTCAGCTTTACATACTCCTACTTCATTTCCTCAAGGTTTATAGGAACCAAGTCTTCACTTGGTTCAATCAAGTCAAAAATATGTTGGACCTCTTCTCTGTTAATTCTCAATAGAACCTTTCCATCATTGTCCTTGATTATCCGTGTAACAGGGTCATATCTTGCAACCACTACCCTAAATAGGTCTACATCAAGGAATACATTTGGTACCACTAGCTTCCCCATATCATACATCCATCCATTTGAAAAAGGGTGAGGAAAATTCCTCTATCCGTACCACAATCTGAACAATTCCAAGCCAGTGAGGGGAACCCTAGCATTGACAATGTTGGAGCAATTATACATTAACCCTTCCCCCAAGATTTTCCCCCACATTAGGACCAATCCCTTCCTTCTATCATTTGTTGACAAGGGAAATTGGTCTAGGAAATCATCATATAGGTTTTGTTTCAAATATTCAGTATGGCTAGAATGTTGCTTGGGTGGTACCATCTCAGACAAACTAGGGCTTCTTTACAATGTTATAATTTAGATAGCTAGTACTAACTAGAGATAGAAAATTACAGGAGAAAACACTGCAATTTCTCACAACTATAATTAAACTATAGCCCTAACACATTCATTAACAAGCTCACAGCACATCCAGCTAATCCTTTCCCAAATTCAAATGCAAAATGACTGGGAGGCACAAAAAATAAACTCACAGCTTTTTTCATAGAATTCCCAAATTCTGGCTAGAGAAACTCGCAATTCTACCTTCGGCTCTGAAACTACTCTATGAAATAGTTGAATGCTTTGTGATACAGACCAAGTAGGAAAATTGATTTTATTGTCAATCAAATCATGCCAGGAAGTGTCTCATCCTCCATTAAAGCTCAATTTTGCACTGCACGAACAACTCCAACCATATTTGATGCAGATTTAAATTCGAGCCATCAATTCTTCAACTTGATCAAATCATCGACGACCACCTTCAAAACAAGCTGACACAATTGGAAACACGGTGATAAGGGGCCCACCTTACCATACACTATGAAGGAAGTCCACATGGCGGTTACCCGCAATATCGTAATCCTGAAAATTTTGATCATGCGATGGCAGGCAACTGTTGATCCTGAGCATCAATGATCTCGTTCCTTTAACATAGTTGCAAGCCATGTCGTTAACCTTCAAGCAGATTTTCTAGTGAGATTATAACATATCCATCGATTTAGAACATGTGTGTCTTGAGAACACTTTAGTAATCCACCCCTTAATACATTTAAAGTCAGCTAGTGTTTCCTTTACTCTTTAGGCTTCATCGGATGAGACACGTGGCGCCTGCCTGTGATTTCGCAATCAACCCAAGCACCATTGCGGGATGGTGGGGAATGGCTCAGATCAAATGGTAGTTGGTCAATGATAGCGCAAATTTGATCCCCTGGATAGGACACGTGGCACCTGCTGGTGATTTCACGATCCTTCAATTCCCGATCACGGTATGGCGGGCACCGTTGATATCTGGAGGAAATAGATCAACGGAAGCACTAAATCAACCCTTGCAAAATAAAACATTCATTAAAAGGAGAAGTGGGTATTACTATGTAGATGAAATACAACAACATAAGTTGTTTTCTAAAAGATGAAACACGGGGCCAATCGAGACTTAGGAAATAAAACCTTGCAAAGGAAATAAACTATTAAAATCAAAGTTGGTTTTTAATTTTAATCTGGTGATGTAAGCCTAAGCCATTAACCCCAATGGTCATGTCACTGATGGCTTAGCCAAAGCCTTTCATTAAATACTAACTGTGCAATCTGTAGGTTTTTCAGATTCAAAGATATGGGAGAAGATCTCGATTGTACCCCACCAACTCGTAGACCTAAGGTGTCGCCCTATTATTTGGCACAAGGTTAGCAAAAGGTAGATGTGTGTCTTATATGGAATGTGGGGCCCAATATCCACTATTGAGCTCATAACCCGTGGTTTTAGATCGAAAACAAAGATCAAAAGCTAATGTAAATCTCTATTGTTCCTTGCTAGCTCATAGGAGGAAGATGAAGGTTGGTTAAAAGTCGCGAGGTCAACGAGATTGCGATGCGTAGCTCTAGCCATTCAGTTTGAAAAGTGTAAGGACCTAATAACATGGTATTTGGTTTCTAAGATGGATTAATGTTATTGGTCGTGAGGAAGGTGAACAATGCTTCGTTGGAAGTAAAACTGAGTTAGCCCAAGATAAACCGTTTGATCTGCCAACTCTTCAGAAGATCAGCGGGCAATATTCAAAGTTGGAAAATGGCACATGGTGGTAATTTTATCGTACAACTAGTGAAGCATTAATGAATTATTCCTTGCTTGTGTAGTCACATCGATCTCAATCTGTGTGAAGATGTTGTTGGAAATCATGAAGGGTGATCTTTGGATTTTCATGCAACTCTAGTTAAATGGTGACAGTACACACGCCACCAAATTTCTATGTTTGTACATGCATTTTTACTAACCATTGATGAAGGTTTCCATTACCTTGCACAATAAATGCAAGAGGAATTAATTGCTAGTAGTGTCATTCTAGTAGTAGTTAGAGCACTTTGTGGGTTGAGTCTAATCAAGTTTGAGTGCTTTTCTGAGAAGAGAAAATGAGTAAGTCAGTAAGGAGGTATGTTTGTTTGAGCTCACAAAAGCTCGGTCCTGCTAATCAGGAAGGTGCTTTGGTTGACAAGCCCAAGCTTGTGCCCACTAGATGCAGTAGAAGGTTTCAATTCTAGGATGTTGCTGCTCAACTGGTAGATGACAAAGGCAAGCAGTTGGTGTGCTCTATTACTAGTGTTGGTAGGAAAATAAGGTATGGGCATGGCTCCTCTAGATGCCAACACTCGCCCATTGACCTTACGAGCAACACTTCTGATGATGTAATCGAGACCGACTCCGACTACTGTCTGTATTTACGTCTCTTCAATCATGGTCTACACTTTGATGAGGAAGTGATAGTTGTCGTTCCATTGGCTGTTAAAACCCCAAGTGGATCGACTGGAACCATATTAGGCAAGGACAAGAAAGAAGAGGAGGCTGAGGGTCTACTGTATTGGGAAACAACAAGAAGCGGGCATGTATACTAGGGTCTGAATGTTTGTAAGGGAAGGGTGGCGGGTAAATAAGAATTTTTTATGGTGCCTTCGTGGAAATTTGGTTGCCTAGTTTTTTTGCATGGATAGTGAGAAAGGGGATTTTGATGAAAATTTGTGTTCCCTTTACTTTTAGCTTTCCCCAATTCATGCACTATGTTTTGCAGATTCAACGTGTGGGAAGTTTTGAAATGAAAGTCAAATGCAATGGAGATTTTGTTCAAATGAAAATTTGTGGTGAAATTACATTTTAGCCCAAAACTTGTTGCTCCCTTGTCATATAAAATGGAATTCAAGGGTCACTTGTAGGGAGAGAACTGATGAAAAGCTCTAGCTAGGTTTTGAGTTGAATATATGGGTAGAAAGATATATGTTCTCTGATGAGGAAGTGATATCTGTGGTGCCATTGGCTATTAAAACCCCAAGCGGACGTAATAGAATAGATAGCATGTTTTGAGTTTTGGATGAATATATGCAAATTATCTTAAATTGTATGTAGATATGACTTATAAGCATGAATAAATGTATAATTCTAATATATTTTCTCTCCTTATGTGGATTTGAGTGAATTTTGAATGAAATGTTAATGATGTTGTCATTCTTCTTTTGAGAATTTGTTCAATTATGTGTCTATGTTTTTCCTTTGATTCAAGAAAATCAACTAAATGCTTAAATGGAGTCATAATTTTACAATTATTTACAACTTAGGATTTGATAAGTAGTAATATATCAGAGAATTGAGCTCCATAATGCAAGGTATTATATGAGTAGTCCATTCTATTAAATTCTTGGGTCATTTCTACTAATGGTAAATGGGTAACTAAATATTTAACTGACGAAGAATAAAAGAATAATATGTAAATGGGTCACTCACTCACTCCCTCTATCTCTCTCCCCTCTACCCTAAACCCTTAATCCTTAAACTCTAAACCCTTAATATTAGGTGTGTATTAAAACATTATAAAAGTATAAATTTTTGGAGTTCTATTAGGAATTGAATGATAAATGACGATGAATGGGAAAATCTAAGGCACTTTAATATTTTAAACTAAAAAGTTAGAGTTCAATTAGGATTAGTGTTCACTTAGGGTTAGGTTTAGGGTTCAATTAATGTTCAATTTGGGTTAGGATTGAGGATGAGGTTGGGGTTTAATTAAGATTATGAATTCAATAAGAGTTCAAATAGGGTTAAGATTAAGGTTAGGGTTGGGGTTAAGGTTCAATTAGGATAAGAATTAGTGTTAGGGTTAGGATTAGAGTTCAGCTGTAGTTCAAAGTTAGGGTTATGGTACAATTAGGACTAGTGTTCAATAAATGTTCAATTAGGGTTAATACTTAATTAAGGTTAGTTTTAAAGTTCAATTAGGGTTTGGGCTAGGGTTGGGATTATGAATCAATTAAGTAGGTTTGGGTTAGGGTTTGATTAGAGTTAGGTTTAGGGTTTAGTTAGAGTTAGGGTTAGGTTAGAGAGGGGTAGAATTCAATTATGCTTGGTGGTCAATTACAATTAGATTTAGTGTTCAATTAGGGTAAGGGTTAGAGTCCAATAGGGTTAGGGTTTAACCAGGGTTAGGATTATAATAGAATAAAGTTTTGTGTTTAATTATGATATCTAGAATTTAGTATAATTTTAGAAAATGAAATGATTTGGACACAAAGAAAAAATAGAAAGTTGATTTATATAGATCTTATTTGTTAATTTATTCTAAAATTCTAATTAATAATTGTTTAATTAATTTAATATTTAATTTAATTTAATTTTAATTTAATTGTATTAGATAATTAGTAAAAACTAAATAGATAATAAATATTTTTATAGTTTTAAAAATTAGAAGAGTTAGGATTATAATTCTATAACTAAAAGTAATTATAATCTTGTCTTTCATGTTGTGCTGCAAATGCTACTAGCATATATATATTATTTATTAATATATACAAAATATGCCAAGAGATATCTTTGTCGAGGCACATATTTTATAATAGTTCAACTATTGGTCCATTTTTGTTCAATATAAGTTTTATTTTAAACCATTATGTGTTGTTTTTATAACAACAAATAGATTTTTTGTGTTCAACTATTAGTCCATATGTGTTGAATATAAAAGGTAGACATATCAAAGATTTATGGTTATCAATAAGTATTTGGTCCACTTAGGTTGTATATTAATTTTAATTTAAATAAAAATATGATATTCTACAAGAAACAAATGATATTTTTTTGGTTCAATTATTGGGGGTTCCATGATTAAGTTTTGGTCGAACCTTTAAAAAGTCAAATTTTAGACACTTCTCAAAAGATCTTCCAATGTGGTGAGTTGCATGATGAGTTTCCCCTCCAAACATTAGTTATAGATAAATAAAAGACCAATCTACATTTAAAAAAAAATGAAGGTTCTATGATATTCTAGTCAATTGCTACATGCTAAGAAAGTTAGCCTACATGACTACTGGGCCCTCTCCCCTAAAGGAATAAGGGGACATCACTAGGTCAACATCAAACAATGACATAAGTTGTTTTAATGAGGGAACACAGGACCAACAAAATACTTAGGAAAAATAAAGTCAGGCGAAGGAAATAAAACAATAAAACAAAAGGGGGCCCAGCGTAGACGTACGAAGCGATGGGGCTTAAGTTGTTTTAAAGCCTTCCCAAAAAGTAACAGCCAAATAGATCCCATCCAAGGTGTAAGATGAACACTGGGGTTTTACATTAATACAAAGTTAAAACCCCATCCTTAGACTTCTCTGAAACACCATAGATGACCAAAGACACAAGGCAGGAAAAATAGAACACAGAGAACAAAACTTTGAAGTTCCATCACTACCCATAACCCTAAACCCTAAACCATTAACCCTTAACCCTTAAACCCAAAACCCTTAAACCCTCTACCCTCTCTCTCTCTCAAGTCTCTTCCTCCTACCCCCTCTCCCTCTCTCGGGTCTCTCTCTCAAGTCTCCCTCCTACCCCTTCTCCCTTCTTAAGTCTTTCTCTCGCTCACTCACTCCCTCTATCTCTATCCCTCACCCTTAACCTTAAACCCTTAAACCATCTACCCTGTACCCTTAGCCCTCCCTCCCTCTATCTCTCTCCCACTCCCTCCCTCTCTCTCTCTCTCAAGTATCTTCAATATCCTACCCCCTCTCCCTCTCTTAGGTCTCTCTCTCACTCACTCACTCCCTCTATCTCTCTCCCCTTAACCCTAAACCCTTAACCCTCTACCCTTAACCCTCCCTTACTTTATCTCTCTCTCTCAAGTCTCTCCCTCCTAGCACAACTCCCTCTCTCAGGTCTCTCTCTCACTCATTCCTCTATCTCAGGTCTGGCCCTCCTACCCATTCTCCTCTCTTGGCTCTTTCTCACTCACTCCTCCTCTGTCTCTCTACCCTCCATACCCTTAAACTCTAAACCCTTAAAACCTATACCATCTACGTTTAACCCTCTACCCCATATCTCTCTCCCACTCCCTCCCTCTTTCCCTCTCTCTCTCAAGTCTCACCCTCCTACCCCCTCTCCCTCTCTCAGGTCTTTCTCTCTCACTCACTCTCTCTATCTCTCTCCCCTCTACCCTTAACCCTAAACCTTAAACCGTTAACCCTTAAACTCTAAACCCTTAAACCCTTAACCCTTAAACTCTAAGTCCTTAATATTAGGTGTGTATTAAAACATTATAAAAGTATAAATTTTTGAGTTCTATTAGGAATTGAATGATAAATGACGTTGAATGGGAAAACCTAAGGAACTTTAATATTTTCAACTAAAAAGTTAGAGCTCAATTAGGATTAATGTTCACTTAGGGTTAGGTTTAGGGTTCAATTAATGTTCAATTTGGGTTAGGATTGAGGATGAGGTTGGGGATTAATTAAGGTTATGAATTCAATAAGAGTTCAAATAGGGTCAAGGTTAAGGTTAGGGTTGGGGTTAAGGTTCAATTAGAATAAGAATTAGTGTTAGTGTTAGGATTAGAGGTCAACTGTAGTTCAAAGTTATGGTTATGGTACAATAAGGACTAGTGTTCAATAAATGTTCAATTACGGTTAATACTTAATTAAGGTTAGTTTTAAAGTTCAATTAGGGTTTGGGTTAGGGTTGGCATTATGAATCAAGTAGGTTTGGGTTAGGGTTTGATTAGAGTTAGGTTTATGGTTTAGTTAGAGTTAGGGGTAGGGTTAGGGGTATAATTCAATTATGCTTAGTGGTCAATTACAATTATATTTAGTGTTCAATTAGGGTACTAAGGGTTAGAGTCCAAATAGGGTTAGGGTTTAACTAGGGTTAGGATTAGAATAGAATAAATTTTTGTGTTTAATTATGATATCTAGAATTTAGTATAATTTTCGAAAATGAAATGATTTGGACACAGAAAAAAAATAGAAAATTTTATTTTATATAGATCTTATTTGTTAATTTATTCTAAAATTATAATTAATAATTGTTTAATTATTTTAATATTTAATTTAATTTATTTGTATTAGATAATTAGTAAAACTAAATAGATAAATATTTTATGGATTTTAAAAATTAGAATTTAGTTTAATTTTTTTTGTAATGTCAAATATTAAAATTTTAGATTGAAATACTTAATTGATTTTGAAATATTTATAATTAATGTTCAATTTATAAAATAATATTAAGACATCAATAAATATAACCCATGACATAATGTATTAAAGATGCATCAAAGTATTTATTATTCCTTCAGCTTCACCAGATGAGACACGTGGCGCTTGCTCATGATATCACAATCAATAAAGAACTCACAACTTTTGATCATGCAATGGCATGAAACTGTGGATCTCAACCATCGACAATCCTATTCGTTCAATACAATCACCAGCCTTGTTATTAACCATTGAGTACCTTTCTACAGGGATTATAACATCTTCGTTGATTTAAAACACGTGCATCTTATAACTGCTTTAGTAACCCACGACATAATGTATTAAAGACCCATCAAAGTATTTATCATTCCTTTGGCTTCACCAAATGAGACACGTGGCACTCACCTGTGATATCGTGATCAACTGGTGGGGTCATCGTTAGATGGTGGGGAACGGTTGAGATCACACGACGATTGATCTACAACCATGCAAACTTGTCCCTCTACAAAATAAAAAAATTTATTAGGGGAGAGAGCCTAGTAGTCGTGTGGGGTGCAAAATAAAAACATTTATTAGGGGAGAGGGAACACTCAATTGTGATGATAATACCTAGTATTACCACATATTTATACTATATATTGTAAATAAATAGTCCAAATGTAAATAAAGAAAGATATTTATACAATCCAAGAAAATAAGTTAAAATGTATTTAATAAAAAATTATATATCAATTTTTTTTTCTTTTTTAGATGAATTA
The DNA here is from genome assembly GCA_007258455.2 of Sequoia sempervirens. Taxonomy (NCBI): domain Eukaryota; kingdom Viridiplantae; phylum Streptophyta; class Pinopsida; order Cupressales; family Cupressaceae; genus Sequoia; species Sequoia sempervirens. The sequence goes on along the minus strand of VDFB02109042.1, from coordinate 69,403,065 downwards.
AGAGTATGATTTAAAATATTTTAATTCAAATAACATAAATGATAAATTGAAGTGGGAAAGGTTGAATATTATTTTAAAATTTTGAGGTTTCATATTTATATGTGTGAGATTGATCTAATATTCTAGAAAATGAATGTTAAAATATCATGAAAAAAATAGGTATAGAATGAATGTAGAAGTAAAATTATATTTGTGTATATTCATAAAATAAGATCTAACAAACAAAAAATACATGCAATTAAAAATAAAGGAAAAATAATTAGATTATATGATAACTTTAAGGCTAGGGTTAGGGTTTGATTAGGATTAGTGTTTGCTTAGGGTTATGATTAGAGTTATGAATTTACAATTAGGGTTCAATTGGGGTTATGATTAGAGTTATGAATCTACAATTAGGGTTCAATTAATGTTCACTTAGGGTTTCTTTCTTGGGAGAAGTTTATTGAATGGTAAGTGTATTTTATAATATTAATATGTTAAGAATTAATTTTAGATAATACTACATGTGATTTTTCATATGGTATTAAATTGTAGATTAAAATTGATAATAGATTTCCTTCCTTCTTTTGCATTGTAAGCTACCATAATATATGGCCTTAAAATCCTATTCATATTTTGAGCTTTTTCTAAACTTTACAACCACGACATCCAACAAAAAATTGTTATGCATTTTTCCAAAGCATAAAATCTTAAGATTCTTAGCGTGTTACTTAGGGTTATTCTTTATTGCAATAAATAAATACACACTAATATATATATATATATATATATAATGGATTTGAGGGAAAATATTAAAATATTTATATATGTAGAAAAATTTAAATGCAAGGGATTCAAGTACATACCTTCGCTTTTGTTAATGTTGATGAAGATACAAATCTTGATGAAGTTCCAAATTTGATGACATGATGATATAAAAAACTGGAATATCTTTGCTCTATGTGGCACTTGAAATTTTGTACAAAACTGTAACTAACTCTACATCAAATTTGTGACTTTGGACCTATTTTGCATCAATAAATATGAGCTTTGACACATGCCTCCTAATCTAGCATACAATATGTACTTAAATGCTCAAAATAGTTGGGTAGTGTTGAGATTGGTGGATCTTTAGGAGGTCAATGCTTCTGCTTGTATCTCTCCCTATAGATAGAGGTAGAGATGAATATAGAATGAGAGAAGGAAAAGGGATAAAAATAGATGGAGATATAGAGAGAGAGATGGGGGAGAAATAAATATATAGAGATATAGAGGAGATAGGGGATATATGATATATATATATATATATAGAGAGAGAGAGAGAGATGGAAAAATAGAATATAAGAGATATAGAGAATAAGTAGAAGACAAATAGAGATGGAGAGGGAGATAGAAGTAGGGGGAGATAGAGAGAGAGAAAGAGAGAGGGAGAGATAGATAAATGGGAAGAGAAAGACATAGATATAGAGATATATGGGAAGATAAAGGGACAAATAGGTTGAGATATGAAGATATATAGGGGTATAGGGAGGAGCAGAGATCGGAGAGATGAGGGAGAGATAGAGAGGGATGGAGAGGGAGATATATGTAGAGAGGGGGAGAGAGGGAGAGCGAGAGGGGGAGGCTAATTTTTTAGTTTAAATTCTATAAAATATTCAATAAATAATAATATAAATATTATAAGAATTATGTAATTTATTCTCTAAATTCATTATAGAAACAATGTATGAGAATTTATTCTCTTGATTTTGAGGGTGAAAGTGTGGCTAGATAGGGTTTCTATACATAGTATTTGTAGGAGAATGGTATCTCTATTTTGAATTATTCTAAACCTTGTTTGTATGTAGTAGTTTTTAAATTCATTTTGTTGTTATACTCTATAATTAATAGTTTATATATTGTAATCTCTCTATACATGATTTTTAGCAAGATTGGGGACACTAATAGAACCTTCATTTATTTATTTAAAAAGACTAAGAAATGTATGAAAATTTGACAACATGAAAACCATGAAAATAAAAGTGAAAATAAAAATTTAACATAGTAAAAATGGCCAATCATGTGCCAAAAATGAAAAGAACCATTTGTTGTTACTCTAATATTTCAACCACATACTAAATTACCAAGTGCATTTTATATATGTATCATGCAAGGAGCACAATATTGGGAATCAATGTGAATGATTCTCATCAAGAAATTAGACAAGCTTTGAGATTGAAGGACCCAAGCTCTTTGTAGGTTTTCAATGAAGATTTAATTAGCCACTAATAGAAACAATAAGAAAATAGATAAATCAAATTATAAATCCTAATCTCTAAGAGTGTTATACTAAGAATTACATACACATCTCATAAATTTCAATAGAGAATGAGACACATTTATAGAAATAAAGGAAAGAAATAGCTATTTAGATAGTTATTAATCTACAAAAGATTAGGACCTACTTCAAGAGATTAATAAAAATAAGTTTTTATTTATAATTTTTAAATTTGATAATTTTGAAATTATCATAGATATAAAGTAAAGATAAAATATATTTCAACAAAACAAATAAAAATGACAAACAAATAATGTGATTAATCAAGAATAACATGATATTGCGAAAAATATAATAAATAAAAGAATATGCATACTTGTACATAAGCCATCAAAAGTCTAAATATACCTATCTTTATAAAAAAAATATAAATCTTTAAAATGACTAAAAATTATTAAAACTTATTAAGCTCCATGAAAAAACACTACCTTCCATATAAAGAGTATACAACATGATACTTATAGAAAAAAATTTATGTAGGATACCAAAAAATTGTTAAAAAGATAAGATAAGATAAAATTATAAATGAAATTAATCATATTAATTTCATAGTTAAAAACATAATTCTATTGATCTTTAAATATACATAGATAATAATCTTTAAATCTTTATTTAAAAAAAAATATATTATATTTTATTAACTTATACATTAAATTTTTTAATATTTAAGTTATACTAAAATCTAAGATGTTCAATATTGATTATTATTTTTAAATTATAATATTGATTAAAGATATATAATATATTTATAAGATTTAAATTCAATAATGAACTTAGTAAATATTAAATCAATCAAAATTGTTTCTATTATCCAAAATACTATATAAGTAAATTATAAACTATTATAATATAATATTTAAATTTTCTATTTCAAATGTTAAATAATTCTAATGTTAAAATTTTTATAATTAAAAACTTACCTTTTAATGATGTTAGTAATTTTTTTAATTAAAATTACTTTTTCAAGCATATTAACATACATAGATATATTCACCAAAATCTATTATCTATTATTGATTATGTAATTTTGTATGTATAATATATTTCTTTAAAAAATAAAAATATATTTTTGAAAAACATATATATATTTAAAAAATTAATTAATATATATATTTTAAATTAGAAATATATTAGAAATATTTTGAATGTATTCAACTATCTAAATATAATTTTTTTTTTTAATACAACATTAAAATCACTAATGGTATACCATTTTGTATGTTGCGTAGCCTACTCCCGACTTGACTAGTTGCCCTAATTTCTTTGCTTTTGCTCATTTTTAATGAATTTCCCACCGGCCTTGTCAAATATTTCATTTTAAATGTTTTGCTTTGGAAGCAATGAAACATTTAAAATATATCACACAAAAATTTCCTCAAGCCCCACCTTGTACAGTCCACATGGCACCCGCTTGTGATTTTGCAATCAACCAAAGCACCATCACGAGATTGCGAGGAATAGCTCAGATAAAAGGACAGTTGATGAACAGTCGTGCAAATTTGATCCCCCAGATGGGACACGTGTCGCCCACCCGTGATATCACCATCCTACTATTCCCGATCAAGGGATGGTGGGAAACCATTGATCTTGAAGGCATTTTGATTGACAATAGTGCAAATTTCATCGTTCTGAAAAATAAAACATTCATTAAAGGGAAAGGGGAAATTACTAGGCGGATGGAAAAAAAAGACATAATTTTTTTTTAAACTGTTCAGCACAGGGCCAACCAAGACTTAGGAAAATAAAACCCACAGAGGAAATAAAATATTAAGACCAAAGGGACCAGGCCTAGAGGGAATGATGGGGCGGAAGATGTATTTAAAACCCTTCAAAAAAGGTAATGGAAAAATAGATCCAGACCAAGGAATTAGGTAAACACAAGGATTTAAGATGAATACAAAGCTAAAACCCCAGCCCTAAGAAATTTTCCAACACCATGAAAGACCAGTGACATAAGGCAAGGAATGAGTGAGACATTAGGAACAAAATTTGAAGTTCCATCACTACAAGTATTGGATAATTTTATATTAATAGTTTTTCCTATCACAAATATAAAAGGTGAGCACAATAAATAACATGTATTTTCCCATTAAATGTGAAGGATTTTCAAAAAGTTGTAGTGTTCAACTATTGGTCCATTTTTGTTCAATATAAGTGATATTTTAGATCATTATGTGTTGTTTTTATAAAAACAAATATATTTTTTGTGTTCAACTATTAGTCCATATGTGTTGAATATAAAAGGTAGAGATATCAAAGATTTATGGTTATCAATAAGTATTTGGTCCACTTAGGTTGTATATTAATTTTAATTTAAATAAAAATATCATATTCTACAAGCAACAAATGATATTTTTTTGGTTCAACTATTGGGGATTCCATGATTAAGTTTTGGTCGAACCTTTAAAAAGTCAAATTTAAGACACTTCTCAAAAGATCTGCTGATGTGGGGAGTTACATGATGAGTTGCGCCTCCAAACCTTAGTTATAGATAAATAAGAAACTAGTCTACATTTAAAAAAAAAAAGAAGGTTCTATGATATTCCAGTCAATTGCTACATGCTGAGAAAGTTAGCCTGCATGACTACAAGGCCCTCTCCCCTAAAGGAATAAGGGGACATCACTAGGTCGACTTAAAACAATTACATACTTTTTTTTAATGAGGGCACATGGGACCAACAAAATACTTAGGAAAAATAAAGCTAGGCGAAGGACATAAAACAATAAAACAAAAGTGGGCCTAGCGTAGACGTACAGAGCAATGGGGCTTAAGTCATTTTAAAGCCTTCCCAAAAAGTAACAGACAAATAGATCCCATCCAAGGTGTAAGATGAACACTAGGTTTTTACATGAAGACGAAGGTAAAACCCCATCCTTAGGATTTTCCCAAACACCATAGATGACCAAAGACAGAAGGCAGGATAAAATAGAACACATTGAAACAAAACTTTGAAGTTCGATCACTACCCATAACCCTAAACCCTAAACCATTAACCCTTAACCCTTAAACCCCAAAACCTTAAACCATCTACCCTCTCTCTCTAACTCTCTCTCTCTCCATATCTCTCTCCCTCTGCCTAAATTACTTAGGCCTAAGCCCTTAACCCTTAAACTCCCAAACCCTTAAACCCTCTACCCTCTCTCTCTCTCAACTATCTCCACCTCTCTCTCCTCTCTCTCTCTCCCTCTATCTCTCCCCTCTACCCTAAACCCTTAAACCTAAACCCTTAACCCTTAAGCTCCACAAACGTAAACCCTCTACCCTCTATGTTTCCAACCCTCTACCCCTTGCATCTACCCACACCCTCCCTCTTTCCCTCTCTCTGTCAAGTATCACCCTCCTACCCCCTCTCCCTCTCTCAGGTCTCTCTCTCTCACTCACTCACTTAGTCTTATCTCTCTCCCCTCCACCCTTAACCCTAAACCCTCAAACCATTTACCCTATACCCTTAACCCTCCCTCCCTCACTCTCTCTCCCACTCCCTCCCTCTCTCTCTCTCTCAAGTATCTTCAATATCCTACCCCCTCTCCCTCTCTTAGGTAGTCTCTCTCTCACTCACTCACTCCCTCAATCTCTCTCCCCTTAACCCTAAACCCTAAACCCTCTACCCTAGTCTACCCTTAACCCTCGCTTCCTTTATCTCTCTCTCTCACTCACTGACTCCCTATATCTCTCTTCCCTCTACCTTAAACCCTAAACCCTTAAACCCTCTAACCTCTACCCTTTAACCTCTTACTTTATCTCTCTCTCTCTCTCTCTCTCAAGTCTCTCCATCCTAGCACCAATCCCTCTCTAAGGTCATTCTTTCACTCACAAGATCACTCAATCTCAAGTCTCTCCCTCCTACCCCTTCTCCCTCTCTTAGGTCTTTTTGTCACTCACTCCTTCTATCTCTCTCCCCTCCACCTTTAACCCTAAACCCTTAAACCATCTACCCTGTACCCTTAACCCTCCCTCCCTCACTCTCTCCCACTCCCTCCCTCTCTCTCTCTCAATTATTTTCAATATCCTACCCCCTCTCCCTCTCTTAGGTAGTCTCTCACTCACTCACTCACTCCCTCTATCTCTCTCCCCTTAACCCTAAACCATAAACCCTCTACCCTAGTCTACCCTTAACCCTCCCTTCCTTTATCTCTCTCTCTCACTCACTCACTCCCTATATCTCTCTTCCCTCTACCCTCTACCCTTTACCCTCCCTTCCTTTATCTCTCTCTCTCTCAAGTCTCTCCCTCCTACCCCCTCATTCCTAAACCCTGAACCCTAAAACCTTAATCCTTAAACTCTCTACCCTCTACCCTTAACCATCCATTCCTTTATCTCTCTCCCACTCCCTCCCTCTCTCTCTCAAGTATCTCCCTCCTACCCCCTCATCCCTAAACCCTCAACCATAGACCCTTAAACCTTCTATCCTCTACCCTCAACACTCTTCCCCTCTCCCTTCCCCCTCCTAATTCTCTCTCTCTCTCTCTACCTATCCCCTTCTTCCCCTCTTCCCCTCTCCCTTCCCCTCTTTGTCTCTAGAAACAAACTTTCTCCTCCCTCTATCTCTCTCTCTCTCTCTCCCTCTCTCTCTCTCCCCTTCCCCTCCTAATTCTCTCTCCCCCTCTCTTTGTCTCTCGCTCCCTCTCTCTCCCTCTCTCTCTCTCTCTCTCCCTTTCCCTCTCTCTCCCTCTCTCTCTCTCTCTTTCCCACCCTCGACCTCCTAATTACTCTTGGGTATATGTGTGAAAAAATTGGATATCCGATTTATAACACCAAAATATTACATTTTAAAATGTTTTTCAAATTAGATATTAGACATGAATTGGATATCCAAAAAAAATCGGATATCCGATTTGTAGTACTTTGGCTTGGGCATTGCTATGGAGCAATGTACTAATAGCCAACCCAAAAAAAAAGTCAACTCAGGATTTTCGTGTTTTTTGGCGAGTTCAAAATGCTACTTTTTTCATGTTGCCACTTTTTGGCCCATCATGATCCTGCACATACCTAGGTCTAAATCAGGTAGTTGTTATTGCTAAGGTAGATCACTCCTTTCTTTGAAGTCCATACACTTATAATTGGGTCAAGTGTTCTTTTCTTTAGAAAATTCCTATTGCATTTTTGATAGGTTAATTATGATTTGATTAGATGGGTTATGAAGCACTTATTTCAAAAAAATATCTTTATGAAAGAAGTATATTGGCATGAAATTAAATATGATTTGTATTCAATGTAAAAGGCAACTACAAAACAATGGAATAATTATTTCAAACTTTGACTTCATTATGTGATAGATTAAAATGAAAAAGCACTCTATATTGCTTAGGATACACAGCTAATACAAAATGATCCTAAAGTTGCTTGTTGGCCCTAGAGGAGACTAAGTATGCTTCACAAAGAGCTAACAAACCACAGCTACAACTGGGAAGGGGTTTAGTTTTCTTCCCCTTCGATCCTAGCTAATATTGTCCTAATGAATTATTTTACTAAGAAGGACATAACTTACAACTTTATTTAGCCCTGAAGTAAAATGGCTTATTTAATGAAGGAGCCTGACAAAGAAACAACAACACTTTCCACATTTGGCATTTCATGTTGTTGGATAGATGGGGTGACAATAATGAGAAATCTGCCCATAGTTTAATAAAACACTATTGCATGAAAGGAGCTTGGCCCGGTAGAAGATAATTATTACTTATAGTTTAATAAAACACTATTATATTTTTTATGAACTTGCCATACTATTGTATGTTTGCATGGCCTGTACATTGGCTGTAGCAGGAGAGAAGACAGAGAATCTGGGAAAAGAAGAGAGATGGAAGATGCTATGGGAAAAGAAGAGAAAAGAGAATTGGAGAGATAAAAGTGATAGGGGATAGGGAGAGAGAGATAGTGAGAAATAGAGAGGGGGAGATAGAGAGGAGGAGGGATAGAAAGGGATATAGATAGAAAGAGATAGAGAGAGGAGTGAGAGGGAGATAAAAAGAGAAATAGAGATAGAGATATAGAGTAGGAGAGATGGAGGGGGAGATGGAGTGAATGAGAGAGAAAGGGGGGAGAGGGAGAGATAGCTCAATAGATAGAGGGGGGAAGAGGGAGTGACATAGATAGTGGGAGAGATATATATATAGAGAGATGGGAGAGATATATCAATCACACTCCCTATATCTCTATCTATTCATCCTTATCTCTTTATCTCTCTACCCCTCTCTATCTCTTTGTCTCCCTTTCTATTTGTATGTTTGTCATTATCTCCCTCTCTCTCTATATTTTCTTCCCTATATTTATTTGTCTCCTTAAGTGTGCAATGGGTACATTGAAGAGGTCTTAAAGGAGAATTATCATATATTTAATCAAATGGCATGCTACCTTGAGCATAACTCCCCAAGGACACATGCCATCCTTTGATTGTAGACATGAAACAACCAATCAAAATTTAGTTTCTCTCTCATATTAATATATATTACTATTATATTAAATATATATTATATTAATTATATTTTGTATTATATAAAAGTATACTTATTTTTAATTATTAATTATAATAATTTTATACATATTTAATAATTTTGTTAAAGAATATAATATATAATTATAATAAGTTGAATAATTATATTATTTATTATGTAAATATAGCTAATATATACTTAACTATATTGTAGAATATTAAAACCTAGCTAAATGTCACCAAAATTTTGAACTTAATTAGCATACTATAAAAGCTAATGAAACCAGGTTGTAGCTCTTCAAATTGGAGAAGTTAAAGGTCAATGCCAACGCCGAGGAAGAGTTTGGAGTAGTGAAAACAAGGTCAATTCCAGTACTGAGGAAGATTTTGGAGTAGTGAAATCAAGGTCAATGCCAGCACTGAGGAAGAGTTTGGAGTTAAAACAAGGTCAATACCAACACTAATGAAGATTTTGGAGTGAAAACAAAGTCAATATCAACACCGAGGAAGAGTTTGGAGGAGTGAAAACAAGGTCAATACTAGCGCCCAAGAAGAGTTTGGAGTTAAAACAAGGTCAATACTAGCACCGACAAAGAGTTTGGAGGAGTGAAAACAAGGTCAATATCAGTGCTGAGGAAGAGTTTGGAGGAGTGAAAACAAGGTCAATACCAATGCCGAGGACGAGGTTGAGGGAACTTAGGGAAAATCAACGACCAAGGGGAAATGAGTACTATAAGTTTGGCACCCCCATTCTCTTTAACCTTCAATTTTCATGCCTAGTTTCCAAAAATCTTCTCATACATTGGCACCCCCATTCTTGTAAAATGGTATAAGACAAAAAAAAGAAGCTTATATAGAACATATCCACCTACAATCCCATTCAAGCATTTTAATTAATTCCTTAAATTAAACCTAAAACAAGAATCATACACACCACAACAGTGAGATGAACGAAACAACCCTTGATCATTTTATTCAAAATTTAGATATGCTTGTACAATGGAGAGACATGAGTTTGAATTAATCATATCAATTCAAATGTCTGTATTGTCATAAAAAATCAAATCCCCATGAATTCAAAACCTACTATAGAATGACTCGAAACCTAAATTGCATTTTCCCTAAAATCATCAAACTTTACAATTTTCTCTACAACTTCATCTAGACTCGCCCAAAAATATCTAACTTGCTAACCTATACTTCTGGCCTTGAAATCCTTCTTATAGAAAATGGAGGAGAAAACAAGCATCAGGCTAGAAAACACACATGTCACCAGCCAATTGGACTACCTTGTGATATTCCAAAATTTTTTTACAACAACAATCTCCCCAGAGAATCTTCTTATTCATCGTGCCTATTGAGAATGGTTGATGTAGCAACAAAAAACTTCAAGAATTCTATGCTTAGACTATTGCCAAAAAAAAAAAACCGGAATCTGTTGTAACTGCAATAGCTGATTTTTCAACCTTTAGTAGCCTACTCTGTTTAACTCTTCCTCAGTTAAATATACATTTACCCATTTCTGGTACTCTTCATCAGTTGGCCAATCAAAATTGATCACCTCATTCACCTTGACACTATAAGGTTTGTACTTAACTTCCACCTGATTCGCTTCTCTTTCAAAAGACTCCAAGAATGATCTGGTGCTAATGATTTTGTCCATACAACTCACCAACAAATCATAATCTGAGTTACCCTGTTTTTCAAGGTTTTGTAGTCCAAACATGATATAAAGTGGCTCTTACACTTTGTGATTACTTTAGCTTGTGTAAGAGGCCCCATGGATGTATTTGTAATTGTGAATATAGGAGTAGGGCATAGGATGAAAATAAAATTATAGTTGTTTGTCCTCAATAGTTTGTGAAGAAAAGCATGTGAAATGAGAGGTTCAAGCCTAGGTTTCAACAACTTTAATATGGGAGATATGATTTTATGAGATTTTATCCATGTCTCTTGAACCTAATAGTTTACGAACGAATATAAATGATATACATACGACACACACACACACACACACACACACATATAGATATGAAGTATGAAATGCAGTACTGGATGCTCTCTAGAACAATAAATGCAACATATCATTAAAGAAATCTATATCTATGTATATAAATGTGTATTTCTAAATGCAAGTGTAAATGCAAAGAGCATATGGTTTTGTAGTGTTATAGATACAACATATCCATAAATTGATGTAATTGAAATTCTAAAGTCTTCAACACCTATAATATGAAATTGATCAAACTATTAAACTACATGAGAAATAAATGAAAACAGTAAATGCATATGTATGTGTATTTATAAATGTAGGTGTAAAATAAATAAGAATAATGAAAATTATAAAAAAATACAAGGAAATTTCTCATCCCTTCTTGGTAGTGATAACCTCCTCCACACACAACCTTAAAAATTATGAATAGAGGAATATAATCTTTGAAGAACTCAAATTTGATTCTCTCCCACCTGATGCAATTAGTCATTTTATCCTTACAAACATTTATAGTGATTACTAGAGGCACATAGACCAATTCTTCATAATAGAAGAATTTGATAATACTTTTCCAATGATGGCATTATGAGAAAACCTTAGGTTAAATGAATAATTCCTAGCTAAGTTCTTTAAATCATGTCCAACCATATAAGAGAAGACTACTGCTATGTGTACTTGGATACCATGGTGAAAGGCTAGTCTTTGGGCTCTTTCATCAATCATCCTACCTTAAAACATACCAAAAATCTCCTAGCAATTAGACATAGGAAGATTTAATGACTTAAAAAAAATTTATTGCCAAAGTGTAAACTTATGATGACTTAACTAGGCCTAGTATGCACTCCCTCCCTGTTAACCACTTAGACATGTGGAAATTAAATGTAAATTTGCTGCTATTTTTAGTCATGTAGGTGTCCAATAAACCACTTGGTGGTGTTTCCCTTCAAGTTTATTTATTGAATGAAGAGAAAAAGTCCTTTTATTACAATTAGAGAATAAATTTGAGGCCTTGGTTGTGTAACTAGTGGACCATAGTCACATTTAACACTTGTTACAAAGTTTGAGAGTTAAAACGTTAAGTAGATTTGATTTGTGATGGACACATTTAGACAGTAGTAACAATAGCTTGCAATATATCAAGACTTGATTACCTTATAACTTGTGAAATTCTAGCGATGAAATGATAGATTAATCATAATGTCACCTTGGGATCACATCACCATGAAAGAACTTCATCCAACATCCTTAAACATGCAGGTACCACCAAATAGGTATTTTTCAGATCTTTCTTCCTCGAGAGAGGGAAATTCAGGAAGAGAAGAGGAAAGCGAGACATGTAGTATGTCTAAAAGAGGGAGATCAACTAGAGGTCAAAAGATTAGAAGAAAATTCCATAAATGCATGGAATTTTTTCTTGTTGAATGGGGGTCATGTTCTTATGATGATGAGAGCATAGGCGACATCGAGGTTCCCTTGAGGTACAAGCATCTATGGAAACAATGGGTACCCAAGGAAATTCCTCCAATAAACACTAATTTTTGTG
>VDFB02109042.1:69330962-69390702 GCA_007258455.2 Sequoia sempervirens | reverse complement strand
TCATTCAGTTTGTTGTTAATATTTAGATATTTTCCTTCTAACACCTGTACTTGTGTAGTTCACTCTATCATAGCTGCTTCATTAACACATGGTACCTTGAGTTCATATGATAAAAATGTATGGTACATACTTGTTGTTGTAGGAAGTTTGACTATAGGAAGAATGGCTACATGAAGTACGTCTACAGGAAGAATAGCTGCAGGAAGAGCAGGCAGAAGTGTCCTAACTAATACAATAGAATGAGAAGATGATGCTTCCTCCACTTCATAATGATTCTAAATGATGTTAGCCAATATTTCATCTTCATCTTGAAGCTACATAGAAGAGCTTCTACCTAACATCATAAGTTGCATCACAGAATTAACTTCCTCAGTCTCTTCACCAATGTGTGGCCATACAGGATTATCATCATCATGGGATGGCTGAGCAGGAGAATAAAGAACAATATTTTTGGTGCTCTTTCCATCAAAAATGGTCATGTCTCTTGTCCTGCATCCAATATATGCATTTGTTGTTGCTAACCATGGTCTTCCAAGAATAATGGGATACCTACCTAGTGTAGCCTTAGGAGAAAGAATCATGAAATTTGTTGGGTACTCCCATGAGTCTAGAATTACGACAAGATCCTCTACTATGCCATTGGGCTTAATAGTAGAACTATCAGCAAGTTGTAGGATAGTAGGAGTAGGTCTCATGCTTGCAACATTTAGTTGTTCCAGGATATCCTTAGTCATTACATTTATTTCTGCCCCCAAATCAATCAGAGAATTCTTTATTTGGATCCCATTTATAACAACTCCTACCACAGGACTACCTAGGTCATTAAGGACAATCACTTTCCCAAGCATCATGTCAGATAGCTGCCCCACCACATGAATCATAGTGGGGACTTTCTTCTTTCTGCCTGGTTTCTTGAGGCATGCTTCCTTGATTGCCTTCCCATAGATTGGAACATCTTTTATGGCCTAAAATAGGGGTATCTAGACACATATACGCTTCATCTAATCTATAATGTCAAAATTTGTGTCCTCCTTTTCTTCCTTCTTCTTGGAAACTTCCAATTTTTGAGGAAATGTTGGTTCTTATTCAGTCTGCTTGACTGGGACTCGTTCAATATTTTTAGGTGCACTTGGCTAAATGGGGGTATTCAGAGGCTCCTCTTCTTCCACAGGAAGCTCAATGATAATGGGTGTGGAAGGAGTTGGTATAGTAGTTCCTGAACGCAAGTGGATGTCACTCACACTCACAATATATGTAGGGAATTGAGTTGAATTAGAAGAGTATATAGGTTGTTGTTGTGGTTTGTTATTTGGATTGGGTGTGGGCTGAGTTGGTAGTTGAGTGAGTTTAGGTGGTTGAGCTTGAATTAGCAAGAGGGAGAACATTATAGCGGGTTTTGGGGCGGTGGTTGCATGTAGCTATTTGGCTGGTTTAAGCCATTTTGTCCTCCCTCCATTGGTTGTTTACTACCAATTTCTTGGGGTGGCTACCAATTTCCTTGAAATTGCTACCATTTCCACGAGGTTGCTACCAGCTAGCAGGGGTAGAGAGTTTTGATGATGAGCCTAGTAATTTGGAGGGTTACTCCAAGGCTGTGGTGGATATCCTCCATAATTGGATGGATATGAGGGCTTCCATTGGTTACTAGATGAATAAGAATTGAAATATGACCCAACAAAAGAGAGTGGATTTGGTGGCATACCTTGTCTTGGAGCCCATGGCCTCCTTTGTGCAACATAGTAGACTTGATCTTCTTCAACCTAAATTGACTTGAACTTGGGTGCAATCTACTTGCTTTCAATATTAGCTACCATCTTGCATTTGCAGTCCTTCTTCTTTTATGCGCAATGGGGCAATACTCTACCAATCTTATCTCTACCTCCTCTTGACAGCTGCTTATTTCAAAGGGTGTATCCAAATGAGTACCTAGATTGTTTATAATGTCTGGCTTGAAGTCTTCAACAAATGAGTATCCATTCTTGAAACTCCACTGGTAGATGACACCCATGGAAGATTGGTAAGCTTTCCCTTTCTTTGAAACTACCCTAGAGTAGTTCTAGCATATCTTCTTGATATCCTCCCAAGGAACTTGGGAGATATCTCCTCCTCCCATCAGGTCCAAGGCATTAGTATAGATGTCATTGATTCCTCTTAGGAAAAGCAACTTTTTTGATTCTTCATTAATTGTATGGTGTGGAGATTTTGGTAGGAAAAAAAGAAACCTTGCAATATAATCCTTCAGGCTCTCGTCTTCCTTTTGTTGCATCCTATAAATGTCACCTCCTCTCATGTCATTGCCCTTGCAATACTCCTTGTATTTCTCAAGGAATTTTGTCTTCATGTCATCCCATGTCTCCATAGTATCTCTATCTAGGCTCATGAACCATCTTAATGCAACTTATTTCAGAGTGGTAGGAAATAGCTTAAGCCTATGGGCATCGGTGGTATAGTCATAACTCCTACAGAGTATATCAAACTCAAACAAGAAGGTATCAGGATCTTCTGTGACAAGTCCATAAAACTTGGGAAGGACTGAAGTAGGGATATTTTTGAGGTTGTCTACTTCATTCTAATGAGCAATGGGGAAAGGAAAAGCCAGTTGGTTAACGTTGTTTCTATTTGCATCACCCATACTTGCCTGATGTAGTTCCAAAGCAAAGAAGTTCTCAATCAGATTTTGATCTTCAGAGGAAACTTCAAAGCTAGTCAGATCAGGAAATGCATCAACAAAGGGGTGTGGATCTTCTTCTTCTTCTTCTCTTGGAAGGTTTTGATATTCAACTAGCTGGAATGGATTAGGATTATTAGGAATGAATCTCCCATGAGCATCTCTCCTCCTTCCTCTATGCATGTTGTATCAACTCACTATCATCCAGTGACACAATGAATTGGTAAGAATAAGGGTGATCATTACTTCCCTAAATGAAGGGTATACTAAGAAAAAAATTTCGGAAATACTATAGCAAGAAAACTACCAATGACTCCAAAGAACTCCCTAGTTTGACACCATCCCCAGTAATGGTGCCAAAAGTGTTGGCCTCCTACAATGATTTAACAACTAAGCCCTTACAGTGTGATTCGGAGATTGAACATCTAAATTGAATAGTCATTCAATCATCATGAAGGTGCATTTAACTTGTCAACCTAGGGACGTGAACTTCAAATGGGTCAGCACAGTATGTGCACTAAGGATCAAGGTAGCCATACTCATTTACAACTAAGAAAAACATAATGTTGAAGGTAAATTGCTTAGAAACAAATAACATAAGTTTTGAACAACAACCAACAACTATCACGAAGATGGAAAGCATAAAATAAATGAAAATATGAGAAAACAAACAAGAAACTACTCTATTTGCTTTGGCTGCAGGAATACACACAGAATGAAGTTCTAGTGGCTGTAGGAACAGTTAGTGCCAGATTCTTAACTAATTACTTGAAAAAAAAGTAATAACTAAACTAAAGGATGGAATGCTCACCAAGTGGGCCCCCTTCAATGAGTATCCTCTAAAACTAATGTAAACTCAGATGCACAAACTTATAACTTCATCTTATTCATTGGAAAACATGAGTACAATAGAGTAGTGTAACTGTATTGCTAAAAACTAAGAATGCAAGTACATCATCAAATCACACAATCTTTTGAGAAGGAGCGTCTGACTCTTATTGATAGGAAAAGAAGCTACTAACTAAACAAGTTGGTCATCTCCATGAATTGGGAGGATGCCAAATTAGGGAAAGCAAAGAAAGTGGAGAGGTGGTTATGCATTCATGGAATTTGGTTAGACGTGCTTGCCTCAATGCAGATTTAGCACAATAGTAACACCTATACTCACTCAACAGTAATAAATATCATTTACAAGGTGGTTACAACATGATTTGCATGAGGAATCTCCCACCGTCAACCTCTTTGAATGATTCCCTTTGTTGACCTTTGCATGACCACTTTGTTAGTCGTTATGGTGAATGACCAGCTAGCGAAATCTTCTCAATTTAGTGGCCTCAAATCATATCTGCATGGAAATATTAGTACACATAATAATCTCATGTTTGTAA
The DNA here is from genome assembly GCA_007258455.2 of Sequoia sempervirens. Taxonomy (NCBI): domain Eukaryota; kingdom Viridiplantae; phylum Streptophyta; class Pinopsida; order Cupressales; family Cupressaceae; genus Sequoia; species Sequoia sempervirens. The sequence goes on along the minus strand of VDFB02109042.1, from coordinate 69,386,646 downwards.
CTATCTTAAAGAACATTCATTAATCCACATGTAGAATTAACATAGATAGTCCATATAACATGTCAATTTCATTAAAGATTTACAAAGATAAAATTAGGCCCAATGTCTATGGTTTTGAGGAAATATGAACATTCAAACATCAAGGTTCAAGACAATTTCAGCAAATTGATCATAAATTCTACCAAAATTAAACCATAAACTAGACTCATCATCCCCCCCAACCTAAGGTTTTGCTGGTCCTCCTGCAAGGGAAGGGTTGTTCTTCTGCTTAGCCAAAGCCCTAAAATTTGCAATCGCCAACTATCCTATATCAGTGTTTGTTGTGCATGAATCAGGATCCTAATAGAACCCTTGTTGACTGTCCAATCTATTCCATCTTTGTCTCTCTGCAACAATATCATAGTGGAAAAAAATATAATTTGGCATGGCCCACATCAGGATGGGTGGCTAAAAGTTAGTGGAAGTTAGAACAATCTTTTTTTCCTCCCAATCTGTATATATTTGTTAATTCTCTTAAGTGTTGCAACATAGTTTTGTATAGAGTGGGGCTCAGATTGCTTTAGCTCATCAGTTAGGTTGTTCCATCTTTGTGACAGTTATCTCTTCATAGTTTCATCTTTTGCTTTTTCCACCACCTCATATTCATTGTAAACTACTTCTATCCAATGCATAATCCTATTACCATAGCTAGGTTTGAGAAGCATTTTGTGCCATTCTCTCTAAATATCCCTTTGATTTCATGATTTAGCCATGATGGATAGAGGGATGTTGGATTTCATTTGCTTATAAGCCTCGTATTGTTGTCCCCAACTGATCTCATTTTGTTCCCAGGACATAAATGCCCTTAATTGGACATCCCCAACATATAACATTGGATTCCAATCATGGTCTTGAGTGACAACATAATTGTGTAAATAGAATTCACACAACAAATTCTTCATCTCACGGGAAGCAATCCAATAATCATTTAAAAATTCAATAGGAGTCTCAATGGAAGGGTTCAAACCTGAGACAATCCTTTCCAGCTTAAAAGAAAGATATTTCTCCTTCAAATGCAAATCATAAACCCTTGGAGGGGCCTTGCATTCTACTATCTGGGGTACCAAGGTTGTCATATCGTCCACCTACTTCCTTAGAGTAGCAATTTTTGCATCCTTGTCTTCAATCTCCTCAACTTTCTTTTGAATTTTGTTCTTCAACCTATGTTTCTCTTCTTTCCATTCCTCTTCTCTTCTTTGTATCTCTTTCCATAAATGCATAGCTACCACATGCATTGAAAAATTAGGGGGGTTATGTATTCCTACCAGCATTTTTCCTGGCACTAATGCTTACTCTTCATATAGTACCAGTTGTTGGGATTCAAGTTGTTTAGTCAATTTTGGTTGCAGGGCCTTTGGTTCATAATCTTGCTCATGCTGCAAGATCTCTTGCTATAGGAAATCTCGATTTTCCTCATACCCTTGATTCTCAACTTGTTCTGCAATATCAGCAAGATCTGCCAGTGTTATGTTTGTTGCTTTCTCAAATATATCCTCTTCCTCGACATTCACCTGCCCCATTTGAGCTTTTGTGTCCCCTTGTGATATTTATCTACACTTAGGGCTTTCCTGCAGAGGCATATCAAAGGTTGACCTGGATGGTCTTGATTTCCTGGGAGGGCTTTCACGGTTTTCTTTGGCTGCAAGATGAATAATGTCAACCTTATGCTTCCTAAAGCTTGGTATTTCTTTTTCTATCAGCTTCCTTTTAGCTTTTCCTTTTCTTATTTCTTATTTTCTCTTTTGTTCCCTAGTTTTCATTAGGATGCCAAGTGGAAAATCATCATCAAAATCTAGGAACTTTCTTTGTATGAGTGCTCTATCTCAGAAGAGCTAATCTCTATGGTTTGTTCTGCTACAGGAGGGTTTGCACTAGGGCCTATGCTAGAGGTTGAAGCACCATGAGTGGCTTCAGCTGCACTCAATCTCCTGCTAGACCTATGGAGTTGAGGTAAAACCCCAGGTCGCAAATGCTCTATTCTAATTTGATCAATATTTATGAATTCTTCCCAAGTCATCTCAGATACATCATGCAGAGACTTCTCAACTAACAATTTAATCAAACAATGGTGGGAAACGAAATTGTCCCTACCTTTTTGAGTCTTGCTTGCCATGATTGAAAGAAGGTGGTAAAGCATGTTCGACACATTCATCCTCCTCCTGTGCCTCATGTGATTCAATAGTTTAAAGTGCATGGAATGTAGATTTGACTGGCGTCCTTCACAAGTGATATATTTTATGACATTAACAACTACTTGCTTCCGTGGCTCAGGCAAAGAGGTTTTTTTGCACCTTGTTTGTCTACGCTCAATGGAGGGTTGCTAGGTTATGTAAATTCAGCCCTAGCCAACCCGACGTCTCTTGAAGTAGGGTAATTTTTATCATCAACAGGCAACCCTATAACCTCTACAATTCTTTCTTCAATAGCCAATACTTCCAGCCCTTTTACTGTGGATTTTCCCTCAGACAATGTTTGGGAAAATTCTAATGCAATGTCTTCATTAAAACCATTCAGCTTCATGAAATAGTCTAACCAACCACAATTTTTGCATTCAGCTTGTGAAGGTGCATCCTGTAGTAATATGTCATGAACCGTGGGTTCATTCTTGATTAATCCACCTCCCATTGTTCAGTTGCTTGCAATCAAACAATCGTTCTGCAAATATTTCCTTCCTACAACACTACCAAATTTCCAGTGGCAATATCATCAGAATTTTCCTTTCTTGTTTTACCTTTCCTTTCTTTCTATTTTACCTTTTGGCGACTTAAGATTATGATAGGATCAATAATCGTAGTATATGAGTAATAAAGGAAGGTTATGATGGATAAAAATGGTGGTGACGATTGGTGTCACCTCACACGTATGAGCCTTCATCTTAGAATTCAAATTGGCTCAATTTAAACTTGCTGACGTAGACCAATATGGACTGACACATGGGAAAAGAACTCACGCCTTTCCCCCCCAACCTAAATTTTGGCATGTGTCCTCACATGCGAGGTGGTAAGGATGATTTGACAGGGATAGGGAATAATGGCATGCTATGGTGAACGTCCATATTAATTCACAACAATTAAATGAATGCACTAAAGACAATTAATAGATAGCTATTAATACACACATACCTATATTTGTGGAAGATTCATTGCAAAGATTGTGGAGAAATTACTGGTTGCCTTTTGAGAAATAAGTTGAGAAATTAATGAAAATGAGGTGGAATGAGGTGAATCAGAATGAAGTGAAGTGATGGAAGAGAGCGAAAGGTGGAAATGGATGGGCAGATGGGTGGATGGGTGAAGAAGTGGAAGTCTTTATTATGAAAAGTACACATCTTAATTAGCTAGAAGGAGGGACACTAGGTCCACTTCCCTCAGCTGCAAGAAGTTCAGGTGTTGCATGTTGAGTGAATTGTTGCAGGAACTCCTCTTTGGAAGTTGGCTTGTGATACAATCTGACGCGATGACCATTGACAAGCAACTTAAATTTGATTGGGTCAATAGTAGTCAGTTGAACAGGACCATTGGGGTATACTTTAGCAACCTCATATGGTCTTAGCCACCTTTTCTACAATTTTCCTGCATTATCTTGATATCTTGAATCATAGAGCAAGACCCAATTGCCTAATTGGAATTTTTTTGTACTTGATGAATTTATCATGCCACTTGATTCTTTGATTCTACACTACCTCTATGTGATGCAAGGTTTCTCTCCTCATCTAATCCAAAGCATTCAGCTGTAGGATTGTTTCTCTTTGTGCCTTAGAGATATCCATCCCCAAGTATGCTACAGTCCTAAGAGTCTTATGTTCAAATTCAATGGGAATCATAGCTATCTTTCCATTCAGTAACTCAAATGGAGTGAAGCATGTAGTTGTCTTCTAGGTTGTCCTATAGGCCCAAACAACTTCTGGAAGCCTGTTTTCCTAGTCCTTTTTATGAACAGCCACTATTTTGGTCAGGATGGCTTCAATATCCCTATTAGTCACCTCAACTTGGCCATTGGTCTGGGGGTGATAAGGAGTAGACTTCTTGTGTCTTATGTTGTACTCATTGACCAATGTTGCAACAAGGGTTGATGTGAATTGAGCCCCTTGATCAGTCACTATCTCTCTTGGAACTCCATACCTTGTGAGAATATCCTCATAAAGGAATTCAACAAGCTTATTGTCTCTTACATGCTTCATGGCTTGAAATTTTACCCAGTTAGTTACATAATCAGTGCAAACTAAGCTATAAGACTTACCATTTGATGGAGGATCAATGGGTCCCATAAAATCTAGTCCCCATTTGTCAAATGGAGTGATTATTACATGAGGAAAAAGTGGCATCCCATCAGATTTGATTGGTGATCTTCCCATCCTTTAGCATCGATCACATTTTCTTGTATACCTTTCTACATCTTTGTGGAGTGTTTGCCAGTAATATCCTATGTTCAAAATCTTCATTGTTGTCCTCTTGGCTGCAAAATGTCCTCCACATGGTTCATTGTGGCATGCATACAAAAATATCATATGTCTCATCTTCCCCTCACACATCTCCTCATGACATGGTCTCTGCCTAGTATAAAGAAACATCCAACAATCCGCGGAAAAGGAAAAGATTTTTCTCATCGAGGCCCCTCTTTCTCTTTCGAGAGAAATGAGGAGGAACTCTCTCGCGGACTATATAATTATTGCGTCAAGATACCAGGTTTGCATGCCGATGGAGAATATGTCGCCAGAAAAGAGTAATATATGGCTTGATTGTCTTCTGATGTAGTCATCCTTAACAGAAAATTTGCAACAACATTGGCCTTCCCTAGTTTATCCACAATGGTTATGTCAAACTCCTCCATCAACAATAACCATCTTGTTAGCCTACCTATGATCGGAGGTTTATTCATGAGATATCATATGCCTGCAAATTTGACTTTCTGCCAGAATAAGTTGCCCACTTCTATTTCATTTGACTCCGCATACCCAACAAGGCACTGGTCTCTGCAATTTCATTATTTGAATTCGTTCAGCTTCTTTACATCTGTTTATTGATCATTTTAGGAGTTAGATTAGAAAACTACTTTTAAGATTGGTATCAAGTTTGATTTCATTTTGTTCACTGTCATCTGCCATTGTGGAAAAAGCATTTCAGAAGGCTAATCATAAGATAAGTCTTCTTAATTCAGTTAGGTACACTTGCCAAGGTTTAGCAACACCTAAAGAGTAGAAGGTTGAATTCTTTTGACCTTATCTGTTACCCTAAAGCATATCAAGAGATTGGCAGCCTCTTGAGGCATTCGGCCTGTGTTTTTGAGAACTAACAAATTGGTGACTCTACTGGGGAATAACTTGAGAAAATCTAGTGGCAAACAACCCCTCCTTATAGAGTCATACAAATTTTTAAATCAGGTCTTCAAATAGAGATTCATAATTGTGTAGTTTGTAGCTCCCCATCCGAGTCACACAACTAACAAATTGGCGAATCCACTAGGGATTACATCAGAAAATTCAGTTAAAGACCATCATATAGAGTCAGTGAAGAAAAGATTTGAGAAGTTTCAGAAAAAGGTGATTCCGCAGGGAAAAGATCAGAAATAATGATTTTCCTACTTTTGGAAAAGTAGGTGGCGACTCTGAAAAAATTATTGCAGCTGCTCAAACATGAATGGAGGAGGATCTCAATTTTGGGGAGCTCATGTTGGAGCTCCTCATGGTTAGTAGTTTATGCCATATCATCATACACAACACTATGGTCCGATGTACCAGCATCAGTACCCACCTAGTGCCCCCCCTCATCAGCATACAACAATGATCAGACAGTTTGATTTGGCAGGGATTCCATTATCCCCTTATCCAATGGATGGCAGTTGGAGGGGTATTGTTCCAAAATTTATAGGGTGTGATGCAATCACTGCTAAAGATCATTTAAGAAGTTTCGATGCTTTCATCCAAGATTTGGATGTGCCATACGAAGATTTACGCATGAAGCTATTCATGATATCAATTGTTGAAGATGCTAGGGATTGGTTCAACAACCTACCAACTGTCTCAATTGATTCTCTTCCAGGATTTCAAGATCAATTCCTCGAGCAGTTTGGGAATCTAAGTGTACTAGATTATGCTCTTCATGAATTAATACACATTCAGAAAGATCAAAGTGATACAATTTATGATTTCAATCGGAGATTCAATAAGTTGCAGAATAAGATACCTCTTGGATCAAAGTTACCAGATTTTGTAGCACTAAGTATTTATTTGAATGCTTTTGATCCAAAGACAGGGTATGAACTGAGAAATAAATTCCCAAGAAGTTTGGCTAAAGCACAGAAGATGGCGCAAACAATTGAAAAAAATAGGAAGGCTCCTGGGATAATCAGTAAAAGAGATATTCCTAGGGTTTCTCAACAAAGCAACACATACAGGAACGAAAGGCCGAGGTTGCATGATATACCTTACAATGTAGACTGGAAAGACAACAAACCTGTAACAGCTAGGCCTAGAAACAAGGAAGCTCATGATCCATTGACAAAGGGAACCTATATGGTAAGTAACAATTACTTCTGTGAATTTTGTGATATGCCACATTCCCCAGATTATTGTGTTGTAGCCCAAAGAATGCAAGAAGAGGGAATGCAGATGGAAAACAATGAAGAAGATCACACCGTATATCTGGCTTCAAATACTTTTCACCAGGTTGAGGAAGATGAAGGTGCAGGGCATCTCTCTTGCACAACAGATTGTCATAAGGAAAGCAATGCATGTTGTGAGGAATCTAGTGAATATTCTAATGCTGATGATGAACCTGAGAATTTTGATCTGCAGTCAAGGGATTCTTCTACCTCTTATGAAAATCAGGATGAAGAGGCAATGGGAGATGTTGATTCATCAGATAGTAAGTATACAATACCTATGGCTGCAGTTGAAAGTTATGAAGATACATTTGATCATGATGAGGTTTGTACATTTGAAAGTGATTTCCAATTTTTTTCAAACTCGTTGTATGATGAAGAGTTAAATAAAGATCAGATGATTTTTTGCCAAGGTGTGTCAATAAGTAAGTTTCAGATATTTTCAAATCCATTCTATGAAAAGGAGGAAATAATTTCAGACAAGCAAAATGATGGAATAAATAACTACACTAATGATGTTTCCGATTTCCTATTCTGTGATGGTATTGGATTTTTTTTTGATGATGACAAAAGTGAGGAGTATAATTGTAGTGATGAAAATGTTCAGACTTGTTCACTTGTCAGTGAACAGATTGTAGATTTGTTTACTTTTGAATACCAGGGATGTGCACATAAAGATGATCTTGAAGTTTTGTCTCCAACTTACTTTTGTTTTGACAGTGAAGAATATTTGTGTAAAAATTCTTATGACTCCCTGTGTATTTCTTGGAATGGTGATGATACTTTTGGTATTGATCAAAAGTCTGCTTCCATTCGGGATGAGGTATGTGATTTTGAAATTTCTAATTCATGTGAAGAAGACATTTGTTTGCATACCAAGGATGATAGAAGTCCAGATTTTATTGGTTCACATATTTATGATAAGGAGGATATGAGTCATGATCCAGTGTTGTCTCCGAATAATGATACTAAAGAGGTGCAAAAGGTTTCAGATAGTGTTGATATAACATAACATTTTGTTTCTCATGAGAAGCACTTTGATTGTGAAATTTTTATACAACTAGGAGAGTGTTTCATAATACATAACAGTGAGAGAGATAATACAAAATTTTGCATTAAATATGTATGCATTTTGTATGCTGGAAAAGATTTGTCTGATGATGAAGAATATAAATTACATAATGGTGTATGGATTTTGGGCCAAGCTGAGCATAGTGATTCTCTAAAAACTTTTAGTGACATGAAAGATTGCATCTGTGTCTTCAAGAGAAATCTGATGAACTCAAAACAAAACCAGGTATTTGACATGGGAAAGTATGATTTGAGTTTCAAATTGTAACAGCTCAAGACAAGAGAAGTTAACACATAGAGGATTAAGGGTTGCCAGTGCATGGACAACTCTTACTTGTTCTCTTTAAAATTCTTTTCCATGCACAGTAGTTTAGGATGGTGGTTCACCTTCATTTTGCATCCATTTCGCCTCCATCTTGCATTCTTTCCATCATGCCATGTGCCCATTTCCATTCAGTTCACTGGCTCATCATTTTGTGTCTGGTCTGCTCACCCAAAGATTCTAGATCCTTGCAATGACCTCACTATCATTCATCCCCAGATGGAGCCACTGTTAGAACTGTAAAAATTTGATATTTTCAAATGTTGATTTTACTCATAATCTTCCAAGTGAGTCCTACCTTGAATGCATTTCCCTCTCTTCGTGCATATTTTCTCCATGTTTTCCCATGTTTCCCCATTGAATCCATTGAGTCACGCATCTTTTGCATTCTGGTCCCTATCGGCATGAGTTCATTAGGCTCTTCCTGATCCATGTTGTGTCATCTGCTAGCAAAACGTCTGCGTTGCCTATCGGCAAGACGTTTTAATGTCATGGCGACTGGATTTCTTTCACTGGCAGTTATCGGCATAACAATTTCATCATTTTGACGACAGGAAGTATTCATATCAGCATGAGTCTAGGTCATTGGTGTAATGCTTCACCGAACGCATCATGTTTCACCGACCCGTGTTTGGAAGGGCATATCAGTGAAGGAAATCTGTTTCGGTGAATGGTCATAATGAATCTTTCTTATCTCACCGAACGATACAAATGAGGTTTCACATCGGCAGGAGTTTAATGCTTCGGCGAGGGGTCATAGCGAAATGGTTTATGTTTCACCGACTATATACATGTGGAGGGCTTATCGATATGACTAATTGCTATCGATGTAATGTTTGGGCGAAGTGTTGGATGTCTCCCCGACCGGCAACTAAAGGAGCATATCGGTATGAGTTTGAGCTATCGGGATGAGATCTTGGCGAGAGACCTTCGGTCTCGCCAAATTTATGCATGAAGGTTTCTACCAAAGGGCTCATCGGTGAGAGATGTTTGCTTCGGAGTTAGTCCTGGCGATGCAGTTGGGTCTCACCGATAATATATAGGGGGTGACTTTGTTGATATATGATGGGTGTTGTCTTGGCGAACATAAATGATCTCGGGGTGACTTTTGGGTAAAACAAAAATCTCTCTACAAGATGTCTCCCCAACGGTGATGTGTCACAGCGACTCGATATGAATGAAGATCTTCGGTGTAACATTGAGCAATCTGTATAGTGTCTTCCTGATTGAGTATGGTCTTGGCAAAAGCAAATGAAGACTATGTCTCGGCGAGAGTGTTGGCGACTTGAAAATGATAAATGTCTTTCGGCTTGACATAATGATCTTGATATATTATCTCCCCGATGGTTGAATGTCACAGCGACATATAAGAGGCAAAAAGGGGCCTTCGGGGAAAGGTAATGAAATCTGCAAGAGGTCTCTCCGAGAGCGATAAGCTACATCGACATATGTGGGACAATAGGGTACTTCTTGACTTCGACATGGAGAACAGTTGGTCACGGCAAACGCGAGCACAGTGAACACGGGATGATTAGCGAATGAATTGCCTTCGGCAGGACAATGATCTATGTCTCGCCGACTGTCTCACTAGTGATAACAAAATTTTAAATATCAGGGCCGGCATGTTTCTGCTTGGATGACTGTTGCTTGCCAGCTCGATTGGAGCATGAATTTTGTGCTGGGACGACATGATATTTCAAATGTTTTATTTTCTTAATGTTGGGTATAAATATGCCCCTGGATTGTAATTGATAACATCGGATTTTAGATCAGACTTTAGAAATACAGTAGATTAGGAATGGCTATAGTAGAATAAAGTTCTCATTCTGGAGACCATGGTGCATGTTTTTAAATGGTGATTTCAATGAAAATCAGCTGGTGTGGCAGGTTATTTCTGGTATCAATTGTCTGTTGAGCTTATTGAAAAGTATTGCTGAAGCTGTCTCCAATTTGATTTTTTCTGGTTGTTTAAATTGGAATAACAAGTTTATTCTCAGTTTATCTGTGCACATTTGCTGCATTTGTGTGGTTAATTAACTGGTTCTCTCAAGTAGAGATTAAATCCTTTTCGTTGATCACAGTAATCAGGAAGATTCATCTGGATTATTAAAGAAGAGCTCAGTAGTCATAATTTTGCATTGTTTATACAAGTTATGAACAGATCATATGCCTGCAAATTTGATTTTCTGCTAGAATAAGTTGCCCACTTCTATTTCATTTGACTCCGCATACCCAACAAGGCACTGGTCTCTGCAATTTCATTATTTGAATTCGTTCAGCTTCTTTACATCTGTTTATTGATCATTTTAGGAGTTAGATTAGAAAATTGCTTTTAAGATTGGTATCAAGTTTGATTTCATTTTGTTCACTGTCATCTTCCATTGTGGACAAAGCATTTCAGAAGGCTAATCATAAGATAAGTCTGCTTAATTCTGTTAGGTACACCCGCCAAGGTTTAGCAGCACCTAAAGAGTAGAAGGTTGAATTCTTTTGACCTTGTTTGTTACCCTAAAGCGTATCGAGAGATTGGCAGTCTCTTGAGGCATTCGGCCTGCGTTTTTGAGAACTAACAACACCTATCAACATTTGGTGTAATTTTGTGAGTCTGCAAGCTCCTCAAAAGGGCCTAAGTTCTTTGTTATGGAAGTGCAGAAAAAGAACATAGACTTTTCTCAAATACTCTAAGGTTTTTTCAATGAAGGATAAGTTTCTCACTAGCGAAATGGTGACACATGGTGTGGATTTTGCAAGTCTACAAGCTATTTAGAGTGGGTCTATTTTCAAGTTGTGAAAATCTACCATGTGTATGGATCAATGTCATCTGGTTTTTAAAAAAAAATTCTCAACGGACCCACATTGATGTTGTGTAAAGTAACAATGACATGGAAAGATTTTATTGTGGGTTTTTTTAGAGCACGTCAAATATTTTCAAACTAATCAAGTCAATATGGATTGTTAGACCTTGTCCTATCAACAAAAGATCGATGACTCCTCATCAAACCTAATAAATGGATAACTAGATGCACTTGGCTCACACGAACAAAGAGTAATGATGAAAGTGACTTAATTCTACCAAATTTGTGCAAGAATATTTCTTCAATAAATATTGCAATTCAACCAAGAAGATAAATCATTTTGTATTCATCAAAATTGGAAAGCAAATTTTCAGAGTTCTAAAGCTTTCATGAAAAACTAGGGTTTCCAAAGAGCGAAAATAACAAGTTACTTTCTTAGGTCCTCTATCTATGAAATCATAGGATTTCCTGCATCTAGGGTTGTTTTTGAATTTTTTGAACCAATAAATTGCTTCAAAACCATCCAAGCCCTAAAATCTCATACTCTTTACCTTAGGATAAAGCCATGAGTCAATCTAGAGGCCAATCATTTAGACTAAGATTTGATTGTACAACTCCCCGCCTCTTCTAAAAAGGCCATTTGTGTCCATGGGCCTAGCACTGCCAGTGGTTTGTTTGATAACGGAGGGGAATGTAGAGATGCAGAGCTCCCTGTGATTGGGTGGAATTTTCCTTTTTCCAATGTCTGGACATATGACCTTGGAAAGTTGATTGTCCCCAATGTGTTTATGAATGTGGAACTTATTAAACATATATCCAGGAACTGTGATAAGAATTTTAGGGTTATTCAGGCATCCAATCAGGGAGAATTAGTGATAAATGACAAGGCTTCTATCTCTGAGGCCTTTTGTTTGAAGTTAGTTGCCAATAAGGTCATAGATTTTTTTCAAGCAAAAATATGAACAAGACAAAAATAGTTACAAGGTGGTATGGATGCCAAGACATGAACTAAAGAGATTTGATAAAAGGTCTGTAAGAATTCATGCAAGTGAAAAAAAGCCTTTCAATTTGGAAATGTTCAAAGACTACTTCATTAAGATGTATTATGCACTTTTCCAAGTTTTAGGAGGAGATACCAAAACCAAACTCCATATTCCATTGATATATATGGCAACAAACATACAAAATCCCCTGGTCAATAATGAATTTGATTTTGCTAGATATATTTCAAATGGAAACCACAAGAAATTAGTGGAGATAAGGAAAAACAATAAGGTAATAAACTTCAAATGGTATTCCTTTCTATTCCATATGTTCTTGTATGAGAGTAGGACATAGAGGGACAAAGCTCTACAAGTTCAAATGTCAGATGACAAGGGAAACTCTCTCCTTGTCCAATATTGGACCCACATATGGGACATGCATTATGATGCAACCAAATATGAAATATTTGAAAATAATTTTGGCAATAGAGTGTTGGGACTCATGGGAGTGAAAGAGGATAGACTACATAAGGAAATCATGGATTTCCTAAGACCTAAAGATAGAGTTCAAGAATTGGGTGTGCAACATAACTAGGGAGATTGGTATCTCCATTCAGACTATTCGGTGGTAAGGGTCTATGGGTGTCCTATGGGACCTCACATCATGCCCAATACTTGGAGGTAATTTGGTAGCTATGTGAAACAAACCAGGCCCACCTAAAGGGGCAAAAGAAAGGCTCATTTTTCCCATTCTCCATAATTTTTTAAGACTTCATAATTACAAGGGAGGGATTGGAATTTCTCTATCCAATGTTGTAGGCCTATAGGATGGCTCACAGGATCACAAGGAAATTTAACCTTGAAGGATTCATTAATCAGGGGAAGTTGAGCATAAAGAGGTCATCCTTTTCACATCAACTCCTCTTTTGTGAGGATGTGCTTAAAAATTTCCTAAATGACAAAGAATTCAATGAGAGAAGAATAAAATGGGTTTCCTTCAAAAAGGAAGAAGAAATGACAACAAAAAGGATAACAAATTATCCTAGGGCCTATGTTGAAATTAAAGATCCTATTGCTAGGATCCAAATTATTTTGAATAATATTAACAAATTAATTGAGAAGGCCCCAATAATGGAGGAAAAGACTTCCTACCAGCCCAAAACAAATCATTTTGTTTATTATTTTGTTAGAAGAGCAAAGGGGCTAGTAATAAAAGAGTCAACCCCCCAAGAGGAACCATTTTTAGCACTACCATCTCCTCCACAAGCACCTACTATTGTCTTTCCTCCTAGAGAGCAACCACAAAAGAAAACAAAGATTGATCAACCACCTTTGGTTGATTATATCCTTGGTCAAGATGAATAGGAGGAGTTTGAGGTCATAGTAGAGGAGGTAAGTCAAGTAATGCCTTCTCCTCCTAGGGTGAACATTGCTAGAATTCCTCAGAGTAGATTATGCATAAATGTAACAAGGGGAAGAGATGAGGAAAATGATGTAGGGACCTCGCATGCACACAACTCATCTCAAATGATAAATTTGTTAAATCAAAATAATTAACTACGAGGAATTTGTAACAAGGGTTAGAAGAGCAGAGTTTTAGGAGAAACTCAATAAGGCAAAAGCAGAGGTGCACCCTTCCAAATATGAAGAGGTTACAAGCAAGGTGTCAAAAGAGAAATTTTGATGTTAAAAACATCACCCCTGAGGAAGGAAGGAGGCTAGTAAGAGAAAGTGACCTGCTGTTATTACTTAAGTGGGATATTGCTTCTACAATAGCCCTATATACTATCAAAAGGCAAGATGAAGAGGTGTTACCTTCTAAAGAACTAGTGGAACAAGCATATTCAGGGTCTACTTTCAACCCTAAATGGGAAACCATAGCCATATGGGCTCTTGCACCTAACACAAATAACCCTCAAGTTGCAGAAGCTATTCAAGAAATGAAGGGAGGACTAATAATAAAAAGAGTATCAAATACTTCTAACCCCCAAGCTAGTTCGTTGGTTTTCAACACTACAAAATTCAATGAAGCTACTACAAAGAAGTTGCAGGATGATTATGAACAATTGCTAAAAGATCATGTAAAGCTCATTGTAGAATACAATAGGTTAAAGATGTAGTAGACACAATCAACACCTCCACCAACTAGGATTTAAGAGGAAAGTTCCTCAACATTAGGGCTTGCAAGCAACTTGATGAAGGAAAAGTAGGAGCTTACTAAAAAGGTTGAGAAGTTAGAGGAAAAGGTGAAGAATGCTTAAGATAAGCAAATGAAGAAAATGAGAAATATTGTGGAAGAAGTCTTGAAACATAGGGTATCAAAGATATCAAGATGCTTATGCTAGAATAGCTAAAGATCAAGAGCAACTTGGAAGCATAATGAATAAATGGATACCTACAATTGCTGGTTTACAAGGCATATACAAAGGAGAAAGATTTGAAAGTGATATGTCTAGCAACATTATGACTATACCCATATGGAATATGGTTAAACTAGTGGGAGAAGTGTAGGCATACATGGTTATATTGGTGCAACAAATAAAAGCCAAATTCAAATTTTTTTAGTGCATTGAAGTAAAAATTATACCAAGCATTTTGGATGAGAGTGGAGAACTTAAATCTTTTGATCAGTATAAAGAAACATTTAGCACATAGGTCCCTACTCTCTCAACCTTCATTTGTGATAACAATAGTGTGGACATAGATTTACTCAATTCCACCATAGACAAGTTGATCACCATGGATATTGGTTTAAACACTTTTTGCAGAGAGATCAGTGCACTCTTAGATATAAAATTTATAGAGTATATGCGTAATGTTCTGCAGATACTCTCTTTTGACTGGCCATTAGAAAGAATGTATGCAGGGTGGGATGAGAAGCATAATAATTTTCCAAAAAATTTAGATCTATTTTTTCATCAAAATTCAAATATAATATCCAACTCATATAATGATATGGCATTCAAATTTTCTATTTGTACACAGGTATCTTTGCAATGTTTTCCCCTTTTTGTCTTTTATTGTTGTCACCATCAGCCCCAACGATTTCTAGGAGTGTTCCCAATAAATTATGGAGAAACCCAAAATAATCATCATACTCCTCCATTCTACTTCATCATTGATAAGTCACAAATATCTCCTTCAATGACTTCTACAATTGTTTTATATTTTAGTGAAGTTTATTTTTGTCTTTTCAAAGTGGTTGTACTTATTTTTGTTTGATCCTATGGACATGATTTTCAAATAAAAATGTGACATTTGTCCATGGCTTGAAGCTTGTTGCTCCCTTATTTCTATAAAAGGGAATTCATAGCCATTTTGTAAGGATCTTGAATTTTGTAAGAAAAAGGTTTATATTTTGAGTCTGTAAGAGTTTAGTCTAGGTTTTCCAAGGAAGAATTATAAAGATAATTATCATTTTTTATAGCAATACAAATTATGAATATATGAGCAAATTGTGATAATTTCACAATCAATTGTCTCCTAAATTGTATACTTCATTACACATGAATATAAATTGATCAAGGATCATTTCTATTCATCATTGCAGATTTCTTGTAAATGAATGTTTCTTCTATAACTTCTATTCAAGTAGTAGATTAAATTTTTGTATTAGAAATCTCGAGGGTTGTGAATGTATGCAGGGAAAATAAAGAAGAATTAGTTGTAAATTCTAAAGGATATCATTGTAAGGTAGTGATATGCATGCTTCCATATAATTTGTTGAAAATGTGTTATCCAAAAATATAATATGATAATTGTAAGAACCAACTGGAATTCAAAAAACAAAACAATAAAAACAATGTTTAAAATTTAGATTCTACATTAGAATAGTGAAAATAGTAGTACGTTAATTTATTCAATCTAATTCATAATTTCATGGAATACAATATAAATACCTAGAAACTGCTAAATACCTTACATTTTCCAATCACCTCTTGGCCCTCCCTCTGACGATGAGATTGAGATTTTCCTTGACTCTAAGTCTGGTCTTTGAAGTGTTGCACAACCCTCTTCTTTCACATATGGACTTCCAGATTGTGAGTGCCCTTTTAAAAGGAAAACTTTAGATATTGTACCTAGTTGTATACATCCTCAAGCAATTTTTTGAATTCTTTTCTATTTTGTTTCTTATCTTTGATTTAAAAAGCCCTAATGTACTGAAAACTCTCTCATCCTCCATCGGCCCCAATATCATGGTTTGACATAAATCAACAAGTTTGAAAATTTTCGATAATGAATCACACAAAATTTCACTGTAGCCTAAGGTTTCCCAAACCCTTGTTATTAATCCTGCTTACATGGGATTATCCATGGAGTTAAACTATTCAATCATAGCCATTGCAAAATAGACAGATTTCTCTCTAATCTTAGTTTCATTTATAATTCCTTCTATTTTTTGTCCAGTGTATTTTAAAATTTTAAAAAAATATTTAGTCAAGGTAATTATGTTCTTATGAAAACAATTTGGTTTACGATGGGATGGGACCCAAAATTAAGGATACACGATAGACATGGCTTCAAGTAGTTCATCTTGAGGGAATCATTCTAGAATCTCTGAGGAAATAGATTTTGCAATAGATTTTAAAGTAGTACTTATAGATTTAATAATGTCATTAAAAGGTTCCTTGATATTGAATATTCTTTGGTAGAGCACCTGACCATCATAGAATAGTGTGTTGGTATCTCAAATCCATATACAAAGACACATAACTCCTCACTTGCATTAAACTGTAATTTTTTTTTAGGATTGTTCAAATATGTAAGTAACTACTAATTTATAAATTTTGGACTTTCAAATGGATAATCTAATAGATATAGATTAGCAAGGGTTATGCATGGAATTCTATGTAGTTTACTATATTCATAAATATACATAGTTATTTCTTGGGATTTTTGACAAGATTGTTCATTTCATCCAACATGGGGAGAAGACCAGATAAAGTTAAGAGTGTCTCTATATCATTTAATCTATGTAAGAGGTCAAGAGCTTTGTCTACTATGTGGTGATATTCGTACATTACTCCAATCAAGGATTGATATTCAAAAAAAAAATTGTTGGTCCATGCAAGGATATCCATTTGGTATCAACATCCTTAAGAGGCTTGTTGCCTACTATTATTCCCTCAACAAAATTTTGAAATTCCATAAACCATTTGGGACTTCAAAAAAAGTATGATTAGAGCTCGCATACTAGATTTTCAAGTTTTGATACTGAAGGAAACTTGCTTACAATTTTAAATTCTAAATTCATTATGTGGGTCATACAGTGAATGGAAATCATGTATGGTGAAAAAGTAGTTTGTAACTTTATGTAAAGATTGTTCTTATGACCTTGCATTACTGGAGCTCCATCAACTCCTACACACACCGACATCTTAGAAATTGTGAAGTCATCCATAGCTCCAATTTCATTCAAATATTTCTTAACTAGTTCAAATAGATTTTGTGATGTTGAACTCTCCTTAATTTTATGAACACAAATTAGATGAGGTTGGCAGACATGTTTTTGTATAGTATACCCATGCATACATACCCAAGAAGTATTATCTATCATAGTAACTTCATCTAAAGATAATGCAATGAAGGTTGAATATTATTTTTTCTTGTAAATCTTGTTTTTCCACCTTCGCAAGACAACTTGTCTATTCTCATCCATATTTTATTGACCAATGTGTGTTAGAAAATTTAGGAACACCCAAAATAGATAATAAATATGAAAAACAACACTCATCTAAAAAGTTTTTACTAGTTGTGCTCTTGCCATTATCTTTCTGAATTGAGCTTCAATTGAACCTCCACATTCAACAAGATTCACCATTCTTTGCATGTGCTCATCATATTCTAGGATATGCTTAATATGAAGACATTCTTTGATTTCCATCTTACTACTGATTTTTCCTTTCCATCTATGATTTTTTTTCATAAACTTTACTGATATGATTTTCTATAGAGTCAAGTTTTAGCTACAACTTATTGTCCCTTTTATATTTCCAACTAAAAATCTTACACTTGCATTTTGTTGGAGGTTCATCTTTTTTTGCATTCTTCATTGGTTCAATGAATGGGTACTTTGACACCCCAATCAATCTAAAAATTCCTTGTCATATCCCACTTGCACCCCATTTTTTATTTGGCTTTTCTTTTCCTCTTCCTTGCAACAACATCATCTACAACATCAACAATGTCATCTAGGTCAATTAACTCTTTCTGGCTACCCTAAGTATCCCTTGAAACATCTTCTATGACATTTTCATCCTCATCTAACTCAATTAACTCATTTTGATCTTCCTCTGAGGTATTTCCTTCTTCATTAATATTTGGTGCAAGAGTTGGTGTAGTTCCATCTTGATCTAATGGACCAAAAACATTGCCAAAGTATGGCTTTATGATAACTCTACGTTTTGGGAATTTTGATGGCCTCCCTTCACCACCCTTAGGAGTTTTACTCTTGTTCCTATTTGACATCTCTCACAAAATAAAAAGCTACCAAAAAATGTCTTCTTGTTTAAGAAGGAATCACAGAATATAGATCCCATTCCCTACTCAATATCATCTTTAAGATTGAAGCAATAATTACAAAAAGATAAATAATATTATAAAACAATGAAGAAATGATCACTTACCTTTAGGCTATCACTGATTCCCTATTCGCTAATACAACAATTCCTATAGTTGTAAGTTTGTAACTTGCCAATGATCTGAATCAAGAGCTCAAAAGTTCATAAATGAACAAATTGTGTAAAAATAAATCAAGTTTCTATTGTATTTACATCAATCCATATTTGGAAAATTTCATGGGATTTCTAAATGGTATAGTAAAATTTGGAAAATCTCATGTGATTATACAATGATACATTTAAATGTTGGGCGAATCAAACCTCGAAAAAACATACACAGTGTAATTGTCAAGGTGATTATCGGCCTACAATTAGCATGGAGTTATCATAGTATTGGTGAAATGGGTCCTCAAACGCTATTAATTTTTAATGTTATTAGAAAAATGTGTCCTCATACGTAATTATTTTTTAATGTTATTGGCGAAATGGGTCCTTATACATAATTATTAATAAATTTTATTAGAAAAATGGGTCCTCGCATGCAATGAACATTTAATGTTATTGGAAAAATGTGTCCTAATACACAATGTCATTTAATAGTATTGGAAAATATGTGGGTGATTTAATACATGCTTCCAATATTCCAGACAAAAATATTAATTAGACTATTGGAAATGTGTAGTTTTTTATGGAAAAATTATTAAATTACATATGCCTCATAAAATAAATTTATGGCAAATTGAAATGCATTGGATTGATAATTCTTAAAATTTGGGCAATTTGGCCAACTTGTTGGTTGTAATGTATTCGCCAGTTTTGAATTACCCAATATGAACTATTCGCCAATTGGTGAAGATTCGTCACTAAAAAATCCCTAGTGCTAGAGTCCCTATCAAGCCCTTAAGTGCTTCCCAAGTAATTTAGTCTTGTTCTAGAACTAGAGTCTTGGTTAGTGAGTAACCCCAAACTAGGGTTTGGTCCCCAAGATGTACCAAACACAAAAACTAAAAGGAAGAGGCCTCAATGAAAAATTCTGAAACAACGAAAAACAACTAGGGAACCAAAGAGGTTCTAGACACTCGATCTCGCCTCACACAAGCCCATAAGGGAGAACACTCCCAAGGGATAGGGAGACAACAAGGGACTCCCACAAAATACCAATGACACTAGGGGTGAAGGGAAAGGTGTTATGAACTTCCTGATCCCATGAAAACCACATAGAGAACCCTAAATGGCCCCTCAGTGAGGTGATTTTCAATGATATTGTAGAGTTTTGACTAACGTATTGTAAACTTGGTAGAACCTACATAATTCATAGGTTTACCTGACTGAACAGTCCACTCAACATTGCAAAGACTACATTAAAATTTCAACCCAAGGTTTGTAAACTTGTGATGGTGCAACATTGTATATACCTTCAGAGACTCAAAACTACCTAAACTATCCTATCCAAGTGATTCTACTTGCTGGAAATTCATAGAATTGTAAAACAGTAAAAGACATAACTAGAACTAGTGGCTACGAGTACCTACAACTTAGACTGTAACTAAATTGTTGCTAATAAAACATTATTGTGTCAACTCAAAATTGATAAAAACTAATGACTCAACTAAATTAACCTCTGGATTACCACTAGTTAACCATTCTATGCATGTTCATGAACATTTGTTAACAATAAGCAAAGTATGAGATTTTAGTTTAACTTGAATAAAGCTCAAATGATAAATAGGAAAAAACTACTAAACAAAAACAAACAACTGGAAAATGAAGTGAAGAACAATACCTTGAGTGGTCTGCTCAAGTGGTTGTTCTCACTTAACTGAAACCAAATCTAACTAACTAATTCTACGCATACAGTAAAATTGACTTCATTCATTGCATATCATGAGAAATTTACACAAGATCTTCTCACATATTGTATTCAATCATTCTGAATAACCATCATGTCTTGAAATTGAAAATAATTGATAATTAAAAGCTAAAACCAACTAACTCATCTATGAACTCAACCATCAGCTATATACAAGCTTGAGGGAATCTCATTCAAAACAACAACTAACTACAATCATTAACTTCACTCCCAAATATTAGGACATATAGTTAAGACTAATTTGTTCAACCCATAACTGAAAAGAAAGAAAAATCCTATTAGGACTAAAACTCTGTAAAATAGACTTGCATGTAAACATACAAAAAAATTTAAAAATCCTATCAGTAAAGAAGTCCTTTTCCAACACTTATTAATTTGTCTTAATGATGCATGTTCAACCTCCATCATGTGCCTTTAATCAGCAATCATCACATTCAGCTTAATCTGGAACTCCCATGTTTTGTTGTCCCAGTCATCCTGTTGCTACAGGCTCATCTTGCAACTGCTACATGCTATAGTTCCTCTTTGGCTTCAAAATAGTTAATTTACAAAGCACGTACACAAGACTAACTACCATAATTAAAACATAGAATTCCATCCACATTTCATGCATATCTTCATATAAACCATGCAATACTCATTATATCATAACCATATTTCCATCATTATATTTCAGGTCCAAGTCTGCATAATAAGTATGAAAAGGTAGTATAATATAGGAGTCTCGTATATTGGGAAATATATCTAAAAGTGTCTAAAATTATGTATGAAAAAAATAGAAAATGAGCTAATAGCTAGACCCATCACTCCCCCCAACTATCCTTTTTATTGTCCCCAAGCAAAACACTAGGGATATTGATTGTATTGTAACATAATCTGCCTCAGGTCCATATCTGCATTAACTCTCTAAATTTGCTTCAAATAAAAATATTTATACTCTAAAAGCTTACTCATTCTAATATGCCTAGCTCTCTCACATTCTTCACCCTTCTTCTAAGTCCAATGTGGAATTGGATAGAGCAACATAGGTGGGTGAAATGTATGTGGCACCCAGTAGATTCCTCTGTCAATACCAACTGTTATGTCTCTGTGTACCCTTTGAAGCATGGCTATAAAATTATATATTGAGTGAGGTTCCTTCTTCTGTAATTCATGAGTTAGGCTATTCCATATGTTCTATACATATTTTTAGCACCATTGTCCTATACCCACAACTAACATCTACTTTCTTTCATAATCTGCCTTCTTGAGTTTCATGATTTTCTTGCCCACACCCTTATGATCAATGAGCTTCATCCATTCATCAATGACTGCATCTGGGTTTTTAGCCTCTTTCCTTATGGGAAGTGCAATTGATTTCTCTTTCTCCTCATACTCTTCCATTATCTCACCCTTGAGTTGTTCATTTCTATAGTAGGATGTAAGTGCTCTTACTTGAAGATCCTCTACAAACATTAGAGGATTCCATTTTGTCTCATTTGGCACTACATAATTGTGTTAATAATATTCACACAGCTGATCGTGTTCCTCAAGTGAGGAATCAACAAAAGCATTAAGGAATTCAAATTTCCTACTCATACCAACTAACTATTTACTAATTAACCTACTAAACTGAAAAAATAGAAATATTTCATGTAAAAACAATGCATACGTCCTTGGTGGAGGTCTACATTTGATGATCTGTGCATCTTTGTCTAATATTTCCTCCAACCCGACTTCTAATTTTCTTAGTTCCATGTCTTTCTTTTCCACTTCTTTAATCAAGATTTCCTTTTCTTTCTTCCATTTCTCCTTTTCATGGGAAAGCTCAATAGTCACTCTCTAAAGCTGATTTCCAAGTGACAAGGTTGTATGATAGTTAGGAGTTTTGATAGGAGGGGGTTTTTCATCTGGCACTGCCAATTCTTTATCTCTAGTCTTAGTGACGGTCAACTGTGCCAGTAAATCAAGCTTAGTATTGTGGCCATACATTTGTAATTTCTCCTCCATTTCCTACATTTTTATTTCTTTGTCCTTGTCCCTTTGTTCATAGCTCTGTACCAATTCCTCCAAGTGTTTAATCATATCCAATGCCTCTTGGAGCTCTTTCCTTACATCTCTTTCTTCTATGTACATCTCCTTTGTATCCATGAACTATTCATTATCTCCCTCTTCATGTTCTCCATGAATGGGACTATCTAGGGTTTATTTCTATGATTTCTCAGTAGTAAACACCATCATCTGGTTCTGAATCAGAGGTAGTTAATACATACCTTCTCCTTTTTATAGGTATATTTTCATTTCCAAGGGAATCCCCTTTTGCTTCATAGTCTATTTCCACTAATGTAACATCTTGTTGCTCTTCTCTTTTCTTTTCTTCTTCTTCAAGTTTTTCTATATTTTTTCCCATGGCACTTTGTCTCTTCAATCTGCCTAATCGCCTAGGTGTAGGGGTTTCTTTTTCAACTTTCTTCTTTTCTTTTTAAACACCATTCTTCTTCTTTGGAACATCCTCTTTCTTCTTTTGAGTATCCCTCTTTTTCTTTGGATTTTCCTTCCTCTCTCCTGGTTTAGAGGGTTTAGAGGAGGTGGATGTGTTGCCTCTCCTACTCTTGGATCTTTTTGATTTAGAA
This sequence comes from Sequoia sempervirens, assembly GCA_007258455.2. Taxonomy (NCBI): domain Eukaryota; kingdom Viridiplantae; phylum Streptophyta; class Pinopsida; order Cupressales; family Cupressaceae; genus Sequoia; species Sequoia sempervirens. The sequence continues at coordinate 69,363,794 of VDFB02109042.1, read as the reverse complement.
GAAGATGGAATTTCCACAATTACAGGTGACCTAGAATCTGGTTCATTAGGTTTCTCATGCTCACCTTGGCTATGGGTAGGTGAAGCCACAAGTGAGATATGGGGGTTTTCTCCTTCAGGTTTATTTTGGGGTTCTACATTCCTAGGTACCATGAGTGCATCCAACAAACTGTTAATATTTGTACACTCCTTAAAATCCTCCTAATTCACTTGTGGGTACTAAATCCTTAAACTTCTCTTTATCAACAAAGCAATTAAATAGTGATGAGATCTAGAGAGGTATCACTTTTTTTTCTTTGGTATTCTGATGTCATCCGTTTCAACAAATTGTAAAGAAAGTTTGGTATATTTAATAACTTATTGTGCCTGAGGTGACTAAGTAATTTGAAATGAACTATATATAAAAGGTTTTGACTACCATCACAAGTGATATATCTAACAATGTAAGAGGCACAATTCCCCCATAACTAGGGAAGAGAGAGTCTCTTCGTACCTTGTTTTGATGAGTCTAATTCTTCTCCTCGTATACAAAATTCTTCCCCGGCTGCACCTGCATTAGCTCATGCTAGAAATTCTACCCTAGTTCTTGGTAACCCAGTGACTTGTGTAATGGCAGTCTCAGATGCATCTACCGAAAGTCCCTTTACCATAGCTTCATCATATTCAAGAGTAGTTACAAACCTTCTTGTCATATCATCACTAAATTCTGTTAACTTCAAGAAATAATCAAGCCAACCAACCTTGGTAAAAATGGGTAGAACTGTTGCATCCTCTAGAATTTGCTTGAGCTATTAGCTCCCTTCTTATGAAATCACCTCCCATTTTGGCTTACTTTCTCTACTTAATGTGTTCGATTCAGCTTGGAAATTTAGCTCAATCTATTCTACCACCTTTAAAACCCTTCACCTTCCTTTTGTTTCCTCATAAACTTGTACTACCATACCAGACTGCAACTTTCCTTCTCAATACCGACTTAATTTGAGCTCATGAATAGGTTCTAAGTTTGAGTATGTTTCAAACTAAGCTCAAGTTCTCAGGGTTTGAAATTTAGCAATTGGAAATGGTAGAAAAAATGAGATTTAATTAGGAGGGTATTGCATGTTGTTTTAATCCATTGAATTTGATTTAGGTGGTGATTTCAAAAAGACTGACTAAGTTGTACCCTCCCCCCAACTTAATTGGTGAAGTGACCTCACTTCACATTTATGATTTGGAGGTGGTGAAAATATGCAATGATGGAAATAAAGATATGAATAGATCGCATGCGTGAATTAATACGAAATACATAATGAAAGTTTAAAGAAGACTATATTAATCATGATAGCATACCTAAAATATCGATCGAAGGAGATAACTATACATTGCGCGTGTAAACTGAAAAGAATGTATTAGAGTTTTGATTTGATGTGATAGAAAATAACTGCAAGGTAATGAAATATGGGGTGGTGGGTGCAATTGATGGGACAAGTATTACAAATATGAGCTAGCAATGTGACAACTCAAATATAATGTGAGGTTGGAAGCAAAAGAATCATGTTGCAGGTATTTATATATTGTGAAGTGATGGATTATATATGTGGGTATTGTGAAATGAATACAAGTAATCTTGTAGTCAATATGGCGCCAACTAATTAGAATTTTTCTTGTCTGCTGACAGACGATGCTACAGTTACTTGTAGTGTCAAGGCCTGTTTTGAATGTTGAAAACTATTAAGCTACAGGTTCCTTCAACATTAGGACCCACTATGAATGTTGAAAAATAGGTCCCTTTGAAGATATTTTGAACATCATTATAATGTGTAGTGTGTGCTTGTGAGAGAAAATGAAAAATTAATCCCGAGTGAGCTCAGGGATTGGGTTGTGTAGCTCAATCTCTAGGTCACCAGAAGTGCTTGGTATGTCATTTGCTACCGAAATATTATTTTTTGTGTCAGATTCTATATTGGGTTCACTACAAGCACCATATTGCTGAAATAGGGAGAATATGAAATCATCTTTTTGTAATGGCTTCTTATATAACTTCAATCTATGGCCATTTATAAGAAGTGAAAATCTGACCGCATCTATTGTATTCAATTTAACTGCCCCATTAGGGTAAAATTGAATGATTTCATAGGAACCCAACCATCTTGATTGGAGTTTCCCCTTGAAGTCTTTATATCTTGAATCATATAACAATGCCCAGTCCCCTACGGTGAACTCCTTTGTTTTGATGTACTGATCATGCCACTTCATCCTCTATTGTTGTACTACCTCAATGTGATGGATTGCTTCCATCCTTATTTCATCCAATCCATTTAAAGTATGCAACCTTTCCTTTTGAGCTTCTGTTAATTTCGTTTCCAGTTCTATTGTTGTCCTTAATGTTTTATATTCAAACTCAATAGGAAGGACTGCTGTCTTACCATATACTAACTCATAAGGTGTAAAACCAATGGTGGTTTTCCAAGTTGTTTTGTATGCCCATATTGCTTTTGGTAACCTTGCAACCCAATCTCTCCTATGTAGTTGCACTATCTTGGTGATAATACTTTCAATCTCCCTATTAGTGACTTCCACTTGAATACTAGCTTGAGGGTGGTAAGGTGTTGACTTCTTACGTCTAATTTGGTATTCTTCAACCAGTTTTGTAATGAGTTCAAAAGTAAACTATGGACCTTGATTAATGACTATTTATCTAGGTGCTCCATACCTAGTAAATATATCCTCATATAAGAATTTAACCACATTGTCATCTCTGACAAACTGTAAGGCCTTTAATTCTACCCATTTAGTCAAGTAATCAATGCAAACAAGAATATATTCCTTGTTGTTGGATGTAGGTGAGATTGGTTCAATAAAGTCTAAACCCCATTTGTCAAAAGGAGCTAGTGTTAATTGAGGCCGCAATGGCATTTCATCAATCTTTGTTGGTCTTCCCATCCTTTGGCACCTATCACAACACCTGATGTATTTAACATGTTTGTGCAAATTTGGCCAATAATAGCTAGTTGTGAGGATCTTAAATGTTGTTCTTTTTGCTGCAAAATGACCTCCACACGGCTCATCATGACATGCTTTCATAATATCAAATATTTCACCTTCCCTTATGCATCTTCTCACTATGTTTTCTGGTCCAGTATAGAATAGAAAACCTAATATCCAAGAATATGGAAAACATTTATGTATTAGCTGTCTCTTTTCTCTTGAAGAAAAGTGTGGTGGAATCTTCCCTGTTACTAGATAATTGGAAATATCAACATACGAATGTATGTGTACATTTAGAGGAAATAAGTGTTCATCTAGAAATGAATCATCCACCACTCCTTCAATTGATTGTGTTTGTATTCTTGATAGAAAATCTACTACTATATTTACTTTACTAGGTTTGTCCACTATAGTAATGTCAAATTATTGAAGGAGTAGCCATCTTACCAATCTACCTCCCACTACAGGTTTTTTCATAAGATATCTAATAGCAATGTGATATGTGTGGACAAATATTGAATAACCAGTAATGTAGTGCTTGAATTTATTAATAGCATAAACCACTACAAGCATCTCCTTTTCTGTGACAGTATAGTTCAATTATGCTCCTTGAAGATTTTTGCTGATGTAATAAATTGCATACTCTTTTTTACCCTCTTTCTAATCTAAAACTGCTCCAATAGTAAAATTTGAAGTATATGTATGTATATGAAAAGGTAGAGTCCAATTAGGTCCCCTCAAAACAAGTGTTTGAGTCAAGGATTTCTTCATCTCTTCAAAAGAGTGTTGGCGCTCTGATGTCCATTCAAATTCAATGTCCTTAACAAAAAATAGTGGTGCAAAATTTTTAATGAAGTCTTTAATATACCTCTTGTAATAGGTTGCATGACCAAGGAAGCTTTTGGTATCTCTTTGCTTTCGTGGAGCAGGTAATGTAGATATAATTTCTATTTTGTGTGGATCAACTTGAATTATTGTGTTGGATATAAAGTTCCCTAATACAATGCCTTGTGTAATCATCATGAAACACTTTTCATTTTTGAGTGATAGGTTGTGTTCTTTACATCTTTTCAATACCTTTTCCATAGTATTGAGGGATTCCTCATAAGTCTCACCATATGTAGTGAAATCATCAATGTATATCTTCATACAGTCATGTACATAGTTAGAAAAGATGTTGAGTACTACCCTTTGAAAGGTTGTTGGAGTGTTGCATAAGCCAAAGGGTAGAACAAAGTAGGCATAAGTCCCCCAAGGACATGTGAATGTAGTTTTGTCCTGATCCTCTGGAGAAATTTTAATCTAGTTGTAACCACTGAAACCATCAAGAAATGAGTACTTCTTCCCAGCTAGAGAGTCAAGCACTTGATCTATGAAGGGAAAAGGGAAGTGATCCTTCCTAGTTGATGTATTCAGTTCCCTGTAGTCTACACAAACTCTCCATTTTCTACCTTTCTTGGGAACAATTACCAAAGGTGATACCCATTCATTGTCTGATATAGGATAGATAAAACCTGCATCAAGGAGCTTTTGAAGTTTAGCTTTCACTATCTCCCACAAGGCAGGATTCATACATCTTTGAGGTTGTCGAATGGGTCTGTAACCATCATTGATATAAATTTTGTGCATACATAAATCAAGATCTATGCCTTTCATATCATGGTAATCCCATGGAAATGTTGTTGAGTGTGCTTGTAGCACTGTGTGCAAGGAATTTTGTTTCTCTTTTGCCAAGGCATTGTTTATGTTTAACATTTTTACTGGCATGATTTCTAATTCCTTGGACGATTCTTGGATAGATGTGAGGTCAAGACTTGGTATTATAGGTACACACTATTGAGGTAGTAATGAATGAAATATCTGAGATATTTCTTCTATGGAATTGGTGGGTATATTACTTTACAAGGGGTCTTGTAGGAATATGAGGCAATCTTGTTGTTGTGGGATCTTGTTGCAGTCATTTTGGATTATGTGAACAATAAGCTCATCTTCATCTTAGTCATCCAACAAAGGGTTGCATTCTATGGTCATCAATGTCTACAAAGAATAGTTATCTTCCTCATCCAAAGTGGGCCAAATAGTTTGCTCAAGGTCAGCATAAGGTTGGGTTGGAGGATAGAGAACCAATTTCTTGGTGATTGTCCCATTGGATATTATCATATTTCCATACGTACAACCTATAAATGCATCAGCTATAGCTAACCAGGGTCTACCTAAGATGAGTGGGTGGCATGCAAGATTAACCTTTTGTTGTAAAAATATAAAATCAACAGGATATTCCTAGGAATCCAATGCAATAACCAAGTCTTTAATGATTCCTTCAGGATTGACAATTGACCTATCAGCTAGCTGTAAAATAGTTTATGTAGGCCCAAGGTTGGCTAACTGAAGTAATTACATTGTTTCTTTTGTCATAACATTGATTGTTGCCCCCAAGTGTATCAAATTATTCTTAATGAGGGTCACATTAATCTTAAAGTCCACTATTGGACTACCAGTATCTGTATACTTAGGGATAGTTATGCTCCCTAACATGATATCTGCAAGGTTTCCCAAGACATGGACTATCTGAGGATCCTTCTTTTTTCTTCCTAGTTTCTTAAGACATGGGTCCCTTGTAGTTTTGGTATAGATAGTAATGTGTTTGATAGCCTGGATAAGTGGAATATTGATGCTCACATCCTTTAATTGACCTAAGAGATTTGTCTCAGCCTGTGTGTGATGATTTTGAATAGCTAGGCATTCAAGAAAAGGTGGCTTTGGACTCGAGGTAGTTTGGTGTACCTGGTTCGACTCGGGTTCCAAAGGTGATTTATTTGAAGCTTCAACTACAAGTTCCTTGTCCTCTATCTCTATAATTTGAGGGGATGAAGGTCTAGCAAGTTGTTTTCCTAATCTAAGGTGGACATCACTCACCTCTACCCCATATGTGGGGTATTGCATAGCTTCGTTAGTTTAAGCATATTGAACAGGCTTAGTGTTAGGGTTAGGTGCAGGTTGGGAAGGTATTTTTGGTTGCTTGGGTGGTTAGGTTGTAGGATTTTATGGAGGCATGATAGCTTGTTGTTGTGGAGGTGGAAGCATAGGCTACTAATAATTCATATATTGTTGCTGCCACTACTGGCCTTTTTGCCACTGAGACTGCCACTTATTCTATTGTATTGGCTATTATGGATTATAATTGGAACCCTAGAAATTTTTTTGTGGCCAAGGATTTGGATGATGTTGGTTCCAATTTTGTTGTGGTTGTGACCATTGTTGAGGGTTTTTCCACTAGTTTTGGTTTGTTGGCCAAGGCTGAGAGTTCCAAGTAGAAAAGTTTTGATTCCCAATAGGAAATGATGAATTAAAGCTGAGGGGGTATTGTGGCATACCTTATCATTTTTTTCATGGCCTCCTTTGTGCTATATAAAATATTTGTCCATCATCTCCTTCAATTAGCTGAGAATTAGGTTTCTCAACTTTATCTTGTTGGATACTAGCCACTCTTTTGCATTTACAGTTTTCTTTTCTTTTCCTAGAGCTTGGATAGTATTCAGTGAGCATAGCCTCAGCTTCCTCATATTTCTTCTTAATGTGGAGAGTATCCAACTAAGTTTCTAAATGACTGATGATGTCCTCCTTCATGTTGGACAACAGGTTGCTCGATTCTATCTTTGAAACCCATGTAGATGATTTACCAATAATGGATGTCCTATCTCCTTTTGGCCTTTTGGTGAAGGTTTTGGAATAATTTTTGTAGACCTTAAAAATTTCTTGAAATGGTATCTATGAAATATCTCCTTGTCCAATTTCAAGGCATCCATACAGTCATCACTGACTCCCCTCAAAAAGACTAACTTGAGGGACTATTCAGACAACTTGTTTTGTGGGTTTTTCTTCAAAGCAAACTGAAATCTCTCCATATAATCTTTTGTGGTTCATCCTCCTGTGACATTCTAAAAATTCCATATTTCCTCCTATCAGGTCCCCTACAATAGTCTTGATACTTCTCTAAGAACAATGTCTTCATAGTGTCCCAATCAAGAACACCATCCCTGTTTAATCCCATGAACCATCTTAGGGCTACATCCTTTAGAGTTGCAAGGAAGAGTTTGAGCCTATGAGCATCAGAAGTATAGTCATAACTTCTACATGGGACATCAAATTCAAACATAAATGTATTTGGGTCCTCAGTCATTAACCCATAAAATATTGGTAAGGCTGAAGGAGGAATGTTCTTCAGTACTGTAGCCCTTTCCTGGTTAGTGATTGGGAACTCAATAATTGCACATTCAAGATCATCGTCCACTGCATCCCCCATGGTGTGGTATTTTCCCTCTATAAGTGTAGTAGATGTTGGTGATAGGGAAGTCTCTTCTTTAGTATTACCCTCACTCTGAGTATTGGGCTCACCAATCTCTACTATAGCTTCTTGGCGTGAAGAGGGAAGGAATCTACCCAAGGAATCTCTTTTCCTTTGTATACATGAAATATGGCTTTATATTCAACAGTCATACATAATGTTAGTGTATCTTCTAGTGTTGAAAAAGATTAAGTCTAACAATCGTAATGCTTAAAAAAAAATGTAAACTATCAAAGCTATAAAAATAAGTCTATGAAGATAGCACCATCCTCGACAATAACGCCAAAAATTTAGATTCTTTACTAATGTATCGTAAACTTGGTAGAACCTACACAATTCAGAGGTTTACCTAATTAAACAGTCCACTTAACATTGCAAAGACTACATTAAAATGTCAACCCAAGGTTTGTAAACTTGTGATGGTGCAGTATTGTATATGCCTTCAGAGACTCAAAACTACCTAAACTATCCTATCCAAGTGATTCTACCCGTTGGAAATTCACAAAATTGCAAAACAATAAAAGACATAACCAGAACTAGTGGCTATAGGTACCTATAGCTTAGACTGTAACTAAATTTTTGCTAATAAAACATTACTGTGTCAACTCAAAATTGATAAAAACTAATGACTCAACTAAATTAACCTCTAGAGTACCACTGGTTAACCCTCCTATGCATTTTCATGAACATTTGTTAATAATAAGCAAAGTATGAGATTCTAGTTTAACTTGCATAAAGTTCAAATGATAAACATGAAACAACTACTAAACAAAAATACACAACTGGAAAATGAAGTGAAGAATAGTACCTTGAGTGGCTTTCTCAAGTGGTTGTTCTCACTTTACTGAAACAAAATCTAACTAACTGATTCTATGCATCCAGTAAAATTGACTTCATTCATTGCATAACATGAATGACTTACACAAGATCTTCTCATAGATTGTATTCAATCATTCTGAATATCCATTATGTCTTGAAATTGAAAATAATTGATAATGAAAAACTAAAACCAACTAACTTATCTACAGATTTAACAATCAACTATATACAAGCTTGAGGGAATCTTATTCAAAACAACTAACCGTAATCATTAAATTCACTCCTAAATATCAGGATGTATTGTTAAGATTGATTTGTTCAACCCATAACTGAAAAGAAAGAAGAATTCTATTAGGACTAAAACTCTATAAAAAAAACTTGCACGTAAACATACAAACATTTTTCAAAATCCTATCAGTAAAGGATTCCTTCTTTTCCAGTGCTTATTAATTTTTCTTAATGATGCACGTTCAACCTCCATCAAGTGCCTTTAATCAACAATCATCACATTCAGCTTAATTTGGAACTCCCCTATTTTGTTGTCCCAGTCATCCTTTTGTTACAGGCTCATCTTGCAACTGCTACATGCTACAGTTCCTCTTTGGCTGCAAAACAATTAATTCACAAAGCATGTACACAAGACTGACTACCATAATTAAAACATAGAATTATATTTATATTTCATGCATATCTTCATATAAACCATGCAATACTCATTATACCATAACCATATTTCCATCATTATACTTTAGGTCCAAGTCTGCATAATAAGTATTAAAATTTAGTATAATATAAGAGTCTTGTCTGGGAAATATATCTAAAAGTGTCTAAAATTATGTATGAAAACAACAAAAAGTCAGCTAATAGCTAGACCCATCATAATATACAACAAAAAATATTCCTAGAGACTCAATCATGAATTTCATAATTTAAAACCAAAAAGTTTATTTTAAACCCAAAGGAATTTTTTTATAAGTTTATTTTATCCAAACAATATAAAAATATTAAAGAGCATGTGTGCTCGACTTCAACGTTGAGACATGTAAGAAAAATTATAACACTAGTACTGATTATGTGGCACAATTACATTTTATTTACTAGGGAGGTTTCATAATCAAATATTACAATTACAAAGAGGACTCAAGATCTTGAATTACACACATACATCAAATGAAATTGAGAATTAAAAGTAAGGAGAAAACCTCCACTTGCACACTATCTAAGGCTCATTCATCGAAGCATCCAAGAACTCTGATCTCAAATGATGGTACTGTGCCACCCTACCATATGGAATCAAAAGATCAACTCCCACCATGCTAGGAGATAGTCACATGGGCCAAAACACACACACACATAATACACATGAGGGTAGGCTTACACTCACACCAATCACAAAGTAAACATGCAACATACATGACATGTAAAGATCAGTCAATGATATCAAAAGGGATGAAGTACCATATCTCATCAAATGCAACTCAATGGAAAATGAACTAGATCCTAGAGAGGGGTAGGGAGTGTCATCACAATGGCCTCAAGACTCAACCAAGGAGAGTCAAGTACACCTCTCACAAGACATGAGGTTACTCAACCATACAAGTCCTAGTGCTCCTTGAGTGGGCATGTCTTCCACACTCATACTGAGTCTATACGAGGACTCCAAATATGATGGGGCACCATTATCTTGGTTCATTTAAATTTCCCATGTGTTTCTTTAGTCATCACTTAATTAAGAGACTTCCACATGAGATATCCTCACGCCCCTTTGTACGTTGACAAATGTCAGAAGCCACTCCCATACTTCTCTCTAACACTTACATCCTAGGTTCATCATAACTCTCAACAATGAGTGTGACACAAAAAAAAAGGCAAAATTGGGCTCAACAATTTTTTTCACCTAACCTTAAAATGCATAAAATGAAAAATCGTGAAGGAGACCTCAAATCTCTCATTTTAAAACATTTGAATTCATATTAAAATTTCAAACTTTAGAATTTTTCTTTCAACACAAAAACCAACAAAATTGAAGAAACTCCATTGAAGATATCTTAAATTTTCCATATTTACAAAATCAAAAATTTCAAAAAACTAAAATTACTCTTTGGCTCCAAAAATGCACAACAACTATTCTATGAAGTCAATTTTGAATTTTGGGCATTATGAGGGCATAAAATAGAGAATTTTAATTTTTTGAAAATTAAATTGCATTCTACTCCAGTTGCACAAATTGATTTCTATTGGGGAAGTCCTATGTTCCCTTAAGGGTGAGCATGACATCCAAATGGAAAAGTATAATCAAAATAAGGAGAAAATAGAGTCTTACCTCAAAATTGGATACACGCCAAAGCAATGAAATTTTTTCATTTTCCAAATGAGAGAGGGAGAGATCACACCCAAAGCATTGAAACTCCATTTCCTATCCCATCCAATCCAAAATCCACTTCTTTCCAATTCAAATGAGCTCAAATTTTAAAAGTTCAAAAAAATTCATGAAGAGGGTTTTGAGAGCGAAATCTTGCAAAAATGAATCCTATAAAAATAACTAAGACTTTTCCTTTTATTCTATTTTCCCTTTTTCAAATTTTCTAAATCTTCACCGATCAACGCATCTTACTACGGGTTTGGGGATTCCATCCCAACACAATTATCCACCATAGGGCATTCATTTTCAACTATTCCCATCCTGAGGACCAAGCTAGCCTCCTCGGGCGACAAACTCAATGCGGTTTCAAGAGTGTCCATAAATTGATTTTTTTTGCATCTTCTTTTAGGGTATGATTAATTTCAACTGGGTTTCACGACTCCCCATAGGCCACCGTCTTAGGGTATTTAATCCCTTCCAGTTCCCTGGAGGTTTCCCTTCCAGAGAATTATTTTATTACAAATGGCAACTCTCTCTTCTTATTCAAAGCGCTCTGATTTTTAATAATGGGTTAGTTTCTTCTCACATGGCCCTCTTTTTTACAGAGGAAGCACACATTCAAACCACCCAGTACGTCAATTTGAAAGTTTAGAATGTCATTTTTTATTTCAATCTCAACCTCGTCCGATATTTCCACCCCATGCATGATCAACACTAAAACCCTCACATCCAGGTGTAGAAGGGCATTTTTGGTGTCTTCTATTCTCAACACCCTCCCAAATTTTGCAACCAAGCACGAGATAAAATTCCACAAATTTAAAGGTAGGTTTCTTAGGGTAATCCATATTGGGTAGGAGAGTGCAAACACCTCCTCATTTAATAGGTTGGAGGGCCAAGCAACTTCCCTAAAAATGGAGTTCCTAATTGACTAAAATTCCTTATTAGTCACTTGTTTTTTTCATATCATAATTTTTAAAAGTAATTAGAAATAATCCCCTTTGTATCATTCTACAAAATGAGTGATACATATCTAGTTTTTTATTCCACACATTAATCATCCACTGGTCAAGGTACTTCCTTGCTGAGATTTTTGAAGAATCTAAAGCAGCAAAAAAAATTACAACATTTTTTAAATGAGAATCCTCAATGTTAAGGGCCAAAGCCATATCATCATTTGGAATCTAGAAATATTTCCTAATGTCCAAGGGAGGGAACTTACCTAGTTCATCACCAGAGGAATGGTTTCAGTGGCATTTTCCATCGTCCACCATCAAAAAGTGTGTCGATTCAAGGAAAATACACTTACCTTTCTTCGCAATGATGTCTTTGAAAGACCACCCTGCCAATGTCACACCACCACTGGGGTTTAAAGGTCATTCAACCACCACACCCTTAGGGGGTCATCTAAATGATGGGTGATTACCTCCATATATTTCCATTACAATCGATACCAGGGCAAGCATAAAAACAAATGATGCATCCAGAGGGTTTCTACGGGGATACCACTCCAAATAATAAAGACTAGGAAAGAACATAGAAAAAAATAAGGCACTAGAGGGCATAAAGTTTAGAGGAAATACAAACCACAATGGCTAGCGACCATCATGAGGCGAAGGAATTGTATGCCTCCATCAACACATGTCAACCCACTCAAGATTGTTACCTCCCAAATTTCCATTTTCTAAATATTAAAAACTTAGGCAATCACACCCCGTTTGAGAACAAATTTGCACCCTCTAACCATAGTATAAATGTGCAAGGGTTGCTCCTTGAACAAATTAAAAAAAAATACTGAGAATAAAAAAATCCTCATGGTTGCTAAAAGTAAATTAAAGGCTTTCAGCCTCGTCGCCAGTGACTATCTTGCTGAGTAGATGCATTTGGGGCTGAGGAAAGTAAAGATGCTTCTAATTTAAATATTGACCCTTTGATTTCAGATCTAATCCACACAAAGCTCAAGGACTCAGGACAGGAATTTCTGACCCCTTCTACATTTCTTCAGGTAGAATCTAGAGATGGTGAGTCTCTATGTCGATTGGACCTGGGACCAAAGGAAACAATAGATAAAGATAAAATCCAAAACCAAGAAGGAGAGAATAATAAGAAGTTATTATTGATTCTCAATCCTGAAGTATAGAAGAGACAAAAGGATTTTTTGCATCCAAGGAGGCTAATCCTCCCTAGGCTAAACAAGCAAGAATTGGGATTAGAACCTGACCAAGAGACTTGAGAGATAGAGGGAAGGTAAAATACTCCAAGAAATAAGGAAAGAACTAACTAGTATGTTGGAAAAGAAAAAAAACCTTTTGTAAAGGAGTGGCTAGGGAAAAAAAGGAGAGGAAGGAAAAAGAAGCAGAAAGAGGAAATGGTACCCTATAAAAGGAGTGAAAATAAAAAGAATGAGTTCCCTAAATGCTTTAAGGGATTTAGGAACCTAGAGGATGAAACCCAAGATAAGGATGTAGATGAATCTTAAATGTGTATGTTGGAATGTGAGGGGAGTTGAGTCCCCTGACATAAAATATTGCATAAGGAGGTTTGTTAACCATTTCAAAGACAAAGATGTGATAATGCTACAAGAAGTTTTAAAGCTATTAATTACAATCTGGAATCGAGCCTTAAATACATTTGAAAGGATTCTACCTTATATACTTCCAAACATGAGAAAGGAAAAGGAGGCACTACAATTCTGTTGGCTAGGAAGTGGGAATATTGGGTGAAAGATCATGATTCCTCCCCTTGTAAAAGGGTTGTTTGGCTATGTCTAGAAAAGGACAACATAAAATTTGGTATTTGCTCCATTTATGCACCGAATGAATATATGCAAAGGGATTGGTTGAGAAAACTACTAGAGATCCCATGGGTTATGAGAGGATATTTTAATATGATAGAGAACCAAGAAGACAAGTTGGGTGGAAATGATATGGGTTGGAAGGGGAATAAAAAATTCTTCTGGCACATAATGAAAAATAAACTATAATTAGTGGAACCCCTTCAAGGTACAAAGAAGGATAATAGAGAAATATGGTTTACTTGGTGCAACTTCCAGAGTGGCAATAGAAGAATCTACTACAGACTCGACAGATTTTATGCCAATAAAAACTTGTTCTCCTTTGATCAAGTTGAAGGATCTAGTTCAAGAGTCAAGGTCAACCCCTGGACTCTTTCAGACCATCACCCCATCACAATGAATTTGGTAGTTGGGAGTAAAACCAATACCCCTCCCAAGAGAACAAAAAAAATCATCCTCAATTCAAGTTTTCTTAGGGGAGAAGACTGCAACAATGCAATCTTCACCTTAAGAGAAATAAATAAGTGGTTGCTTCAGGATTTGTGTTCCATAGAATGGTGGAACACAAATTTGCAGAGTTGGAAAAAAGTCTTTGAAACAATAGAGGAAAAAAAAGCAAAGGAAAGAAGGAAAGTTGAGGACCTGTTATAGGAGAAACTATTCCTTGCAGAAGGTAGGATCTAAAATGATCCCCAAAACATTGAAATTAATAAAGAGATCACAGGCATTAGGGGTGGCCTAAGGAAATTGCAGAATTACAAGGACCAAGGCCTCAAAAAGAGGGCAAGATTAAATTGGGTGTCCCAAGGAGATAGAGGGACCAAATTATTTTTCAACTACCTGAAGGCTAAGGAAGTGAAGGAGTAGGTAAATGCCATTTGGGATGAAGGGGGGCTGGTAAAAGACTCAGAGGGCATCAAGAATTTTTTTTTCAGTATTATAAGGACCTCTTCACTGTCGAGTGCAATAACACTCCTTACAATTTGGCTAGAGAAAAGTGCAAGAACCTAATACTGAGGAAGGTGATGAAGGAAATGGCTAGCAGGTTAAGCAAACCCTTGACTCAAGATGAGATTAAAAATACAATCCTCTCAATCTGTAATGACAAGGCACCCAACATAGATGGCCTACCAGTAGAGTTTTAGAAGGAAAACATAGATTGGGTGAGTGAGGCTTTATTACAATTCTACAATGAGGCACTTAAATAAGGTTCATTGGGTAATAAAATCAATCAAAGGATCATAAAGCTCATTCCTAAAGAAGGAGATAAAACTCTGTTGAAAAATTGGAGACCGATTACTTAATTGAATGTCTCATACACGATACTTGCTAAAGATGTCTCTCAAAGGCTATCCTTGGTTCTTCCTGAGATCATCAATAACACCCAAACATGTTTTATTAAAGGAAGGTACATTCTTGAAAATCTCTTGACTAGCTGGGAGGTAATGGAGTGGTCCAAGGCTTCCAACCAAAATATAAGCATGCTACTCTTGGATTTTAAGAAGGCTTATGATATAATCAAATGGCCATTCATCTTGATAGTACTAGAGGCATTTGGTTTCTCAAAAAATCTATGTATAATGGTCAAAACCTTGTTGAAGGATGCCTCAACAAGAGTGGAATTCAATGGGGTTCTCACAAATGAAATAATCTTGCAAAGATCTATAAGGAAAGGGTGCCCCCTTGCACCCTCTCTCTTTGCCATTGTCGTAGATGCATTGCACTATATTCTAAGAGATTCCAGCTTAATCCCTAAGGTTCATGAAATCATCCTCCCAAACAAGGATGAGTTACTGAATGCTCAATTTGTTGATGACATAGTACTCTTTGTAAAACTTCACAAAGATAACTTTGAAAATTTGATGACGAAAATGGATTTATATGCCAAAGCAGTTGGTGCAAAAATCTCTAAAGCTAAAACCACACTGTTAAGTTGGGAATCTCATCAGTCGGAATGGTTTGAGGAGCATGAATTCCAATGGGGGGACCCAACAAGATTGTCAAGTATCTTGGGATACTGTTTGCAATCAATCCTGTTGATGGGTGTTTTTGCACTTCTCAACATAGGTAATTCCTAAGTGCATCACCTCTCTTGAAAGACAATTTCCTACAAGCAAATTATAGAAAACTATCCCAAGGTCTCTCGAATGTTAGGTCATGACTTGCTTGGAATATCTCAGTTGGTTCTTGTGATTTGCCGGTAATCATAGGGCATCCTTACATATGTTAAGTTGGAGGGAGATTGGTTCCTTAAATGGAGTTCCTAAGATTTTGAAGATGATGTGCAATTTCTGCAAGTTCAAAATAGGAGTCCAAAACTCCACTTTTTTCATCAAATTTGGCTTTACAATGATGCTAGAACTTGTCGTAAATTACTATTTCAAAGAAAGGTCAAAAGGGCAGGGAAAGGAGGAAGTTTCTAGACCTACAACTATCGATGATTAGTGATAATGGAGGATGCTACAGTGGACAACCTTCCTGAAACTAAGTTCCACTTAACCAAATCAACTAACAATATCATGAAACTAGTGGTATCTTCTAAGGCCTACAAATATTCAACTGTTCATTCACCATAAAGCATGAATAAAAGATGAATTTTAAGTGCAACAATGAATTTATGTTCAAACTAGCTTTACACTACTCTTTATCATCAACAAACAGCAAAAAGCATGAACAAGGAAGGGCATCAACACAATAGTATTCTTCAACATCAATGAACAACATTCACTAAACTACTAAAAGCATGCAAAATACATAGAACAACAAACTAAATCTATTCAAATCTATCAACTATGAGGAGATGAATCATGAAACATAAAGGAAACTCAAGAATCCACCAAAAGTAATGAATTTCTATTAGAATTTCAACACCATGTCTTTACAACAACTCAACTCTCTTGAAAATGAGAGGATACCCCCTATTTATAGTTTTCAAAAAGCAAAATGAATGGCCAAGATTTAATCTCACTACGTGGCCAAGATTCATTACAAATTAGGGTTTCACCTACCCCTCAATATTTTACAATTTAAAATACATTCCTTGTCTTTTCTCTATTTTGTCTTCTAGTGCCATGTCACTATAGCACTCTTGTCCTATAGTGAGTTTCCCTTTTGGCTACAGCTACACAGTGAGGAACTCATCATCAATGACAAGCTTTCCTTGATTTTTCTGGACAGTGGCGTACTCCATGAATTTTCCCATTAGCGCCTGAAGTTTATTCCACTCTGTTATATTTGATTGGAGCACTTGGAAGGTTAGTTTTTGGACTTGCTAGTGATAAAATCCCAATTCTTTGTACACTTAGGAATGTTCTTGATCACCTACTCTGATTAGGTGAAGGCTCGGGCAAAAAAATCCATAAATTCTAGCGTTAATGAATTTGTAGCCCCATTCTACATTTTCTTATGAAAATAAAGCCTAATCTTCTCGAGGCCTAGCTTGACGGTGGGCATATCGTAATCTGTCATGAGCTTCAGATATTCCTCATAGTCTGCCCTATGTTATTTGACCCACTCTAGGTCAAGCTCTACTTCATGGAGTACCCGCTCTAAGACTTCCCTTCTGTGGTCTAAGCCCATTTTCCATGTCTCGACCAGCCAATAATCATCCTTTGCTAGGGCCAGCTCTTTCTTCCAAGTTCTCTCGGGCATCTTGAGGATAGCCTTGAGTTTAGGATATGTAATCTTGTATAGTTTAGGGAAGCTATTACAAATTCTCTTAGTTCCCTCGAGCTAATTTTGTACTTCCCAGAACTTGTTGGTTGTTCGGACGGCATGGCCAATGCCCATATCACCATTGTAGAGCACCTGTTGGAACCACTCTTCAATAGCCTTGGTCCAGTTCTTTCTCCTCTCTAATTTTCTTATGTTCTCTTTGGAAAGCAGAAGAGGCGAGGCAGATGAAGTTGTTGGTAGCTCCTCAGTAGAAGACCACTGTTGTATGTAGGCAGTGAGGTCTGTCACTTGTGCCTTAAACTCCTCCTTGGAGGATTGATCCTTGCTCATCTGATGGACAATTGTGGCAACCGATCCCTAGAGCTGATCAATTTTTTTCTCTCTCGTAGCGGTACCCAAGTAAATGGTGGAGATGTTATAACTAACCCCTTCACCTTTGTTTATCACTGGGGTGGCAATTTGCACTGCCCTTGATCCAAATGCATCCATCGTGATGTGGGATCGGACTCTCAGTTTCTTTTCCTTCTTCGTACCTATTTGAGCTCATGCAAAGATAGCCTCTGGTCTTTCCTTGGGATCCATGGGGATAGGGGTTTTCTTTTGTAGCTATTTTTCTAACCAATCTGGCATTTGAGATCCCTCATTTGGTGATTCATGATCACCTTCTTCTCTTTGGGCATGCTGGATCTCCCATTGCTCACAGCCCAAGGCCTCTTGTTCTGTTTTATCCTCTTCTTCCTCATCCAAGTGTCAGATCAATATGGCCTTTTCTTCGTGTGGTCCAATAGCAACTACATTTTCTTTAGGGTTGTCCTCCCCTTTAGATGTCCTTTATTCTTCTTGCCCGAGCTCTACATTATGTTCTGGTTCAGGGCTCTTTTTCATTTCAGCCTCTTCGTCGGGCTTATCTTCTTCTTCTTCAACTTCAGTCTCTTTCTTACCTTCCTTATCTTCAGGGGGTGCTTCTTCTTCTTGATTGAGGCCTTCGTCTTTCCCCTTTGTTGGAGGCCCTGTAGATATTTCCATGTCATCATCACTTTCCTCCTTTTCTCTAGAGAGTTGTCTTTCGGCTTCCTCTCTGATGTCCTTGAGTTGTTTGGAAAAATCCTCCTCAAGATCTGAGTTGAAGACTCCACTATATACTTGGTACCAAGGTCCTCAACAACTTCTTCCGAGGACTGTGATCCCCCCTCTTCATATGCCACTTCATCTATGGTCACATTCTGATGTTCAGGGTGCTCATGGTAGTCATCCCTAAAGGAATCTTCGAGTTCCTCCTCTGTTTCTTTAGTAGTCTCTCTTTGTTGTCTCTCTATTTCTTCTAAGATTTGCATGGTTGCCTCTATCTTTGGTGGTTTTTTTCAGAGGAGGGATAGGGAGACGAGTAACAGCTTGGGCCATAGCAGCCTAGACAACAAGATTCATCAACACCCCAGAAAGTTCAATGGGTATGCTTTGCATATGTCTTGCAAAAGCTTCTGGTAGGGTGAGAGTAGGCATTATAGTTGTGGTTGTTGAAGGAATTACAGTTGAAGGAGACATCGAGGAAGATCAGAGTGGAGAGGTTGCAATGGAGGAGGAATCCCTCACCATAATTGGGATGGTCGGTGAGGTGGAGGCAAGGTGAACCGAGATGTCCACCATGGGTGGAGAGGAAGCTGGAAATGCTTGAAATGTGGGAGGAGGAATAGTAGTAGTGGTAGTGGCAGTCATGGCGAGAGCAGAGGAGGCAGGTGGCGAATTCAGTTGCTCGACCTCTTCTTCTTCTCCCTCATGCAGTGAGTCCTCCTATATCGTAGGCATCTTAGAGAATCTGTCTAACTTCTTTTCTTTCTTTGAGGTCTCACCTTCTGAGGCCTTTCCTGAACAAACCTTATGCTTGGGTTGGCATTCAGTTACCTCCTTTCTCTTCCTTGATCTGGAGGCGGGAGGAGACTTGGGAACCTCCTAAGCTGGAGTAGTAGCAGTCCCACTATTTTTTTCACTCTCGAGCTCATCCCCAAGCTCATCATATGCCAATGTAGCCCCTTGGAGCTTCAATTGAGCTACCTCAGCATCAATCCATTGTCTCATTCTATGCTCCACTAGTTTCGTTAGAATGTTGAGGTCGTTGACCTCTTCTTCATTCCAGTCTATTAGGGGCAATAGCATCATACCTCATATCTATGATAGTGTTTTCATTTTCTACAATCTGATCTAGTATTGGGAACAGTTTGAATGTCTTAACAAAGTAAGTGGTCATGTGCATATAGTGCCTCGTGTGTACCTCCTTTTCATCCCCACAGTTAGCCCAAAACTCTTCAATGTTGTGCAAGTGGGCGTATTCCATTCCAACAAACTTCTTTAACTTATCGTATGGATCCATGCTTGTTCGAGCAGTGTGGAGCCCTAGGTTATATTCAATGATCTCCTTCTATGATTTTTCGCACAATGTACGATTGTGAGAGCATACATTCCCTATCTGAATGTGAGTGGATATGGTATCCCTGCTTGATGCTTGCCACTAAGGAGAGTGTGTGCATCTTGCAGTTTCCTAGAAATTTCTAGCAAGATCAATCGATCATTTGGGTACCAAGGCAGCTTGTATGGAATTTTAGAGAAGCCTTGTGTTTGGATGTAAGTGAATTTGGAGAAATATATAAATAGAATTCCAAACCTATGGATAAATGCGCGGGCGCTGTGCGAGACTCTCCTCTCAAAGTCCCCTCTTAGAAGTATCATAATGTGCCCAATGAAGGCATCATTCACCTTGTAGTAGTCTTTCTTGAAATTCTAATATTGGAGTTGTGGGTGCCTATCATATACCTTTAATTCTCTTCCTGGAGTTGGGATTTGTGCAATAAATAATCCTCTATAGGGAAATGGATTGGCCAAGAGATACACTAGGTAAGAGGTCATAGAATTGAGAGGTCTTCTTGACCGCTAGGAATTGCTGATGCAAGTTGTTAATGATCATTCCAACCCAATGAAACTTGGTATTTCCTCTTATGATCTCCTCAATGAAGTAGAACATGTAGTCTTGAAATTAAGCAGTTGTAGGAATGCCCATGACTCTGCTGAACAAGGTCACCAAGTCGTGATAATCTTCGTAAAAGTCGCTCCTGAACAACTCTTGGGGCACCTTGTTAGCTCTACCTCTCTTCTCCTTTAACCAGTATTGGTTGATTAAATTTTTGCATTTTAGGGGGTTGACCTTCCACATATTTTTTGCATATTCCTTTTTCATTTCCTCCATAGGGTCAAAGGTAGGGATGTAGAACGTTTGTCCTATGGACCTGGTAGATAGATCAACCAACACCTTACCCTCTCGATCAACTATCCTTCTGCTTTCTTCCTGATACGCTTCTCTGTAAGCCATTACCAACTCTGGAGCCACAAGAGCGAGTGAGAAACTGACTGCCTTTTCCAAACCACTCTTTCTGATTATCTTTGCATTACCTATGGTGGGGTTGGCAATGACCCTCTGTCTAAATTTTTCTATATCAACTTATTTGAGATTAGTATCCGTGATCATGTTCTAGGCAGAAGTGACCCTGGAGGTGACTTCTTCTCCCTGGAACTGGTATTTCATCTGATCCTTATCTTCCTTTCCTCTTGGAACTTTCACAAACTTCTTC
This sequence comes from Sequoia sempervirens, assembly GCA_007258455.2. Classification (NCBI taxonomy): domain Eukaryota; kingdom Viridiplantae; phylum Streptophyta; class Pinopsida; order Cupressales; family Cupressaceae; genus Sequoia; species Sequoia sempervirens. Next base: position 69,343,219 of record VDFB02109042.1, on the reverse strand, counting down.
CCTTTGTCTTTCTCTATGGACGCCCCCAATGGTCCTTCAGTTGATTCCATAAATCTTGCAAACAAAAGTGCAGTAAGGACGTTCACATAAAATATGAGGGGAGTGTTAGCGAAATCCTACAAAACAGATGTTAGATCTAACTTTTCATCATCAAAGATCATAACATTTGTTAAAATCCATTATTTGGCTCTTGTTTAGGGTAGATAGAGCAATGCGAGCCCAGGGATGCGGGTTTCCTTGGGCTGGTGGCTGTTTTGGAGAAGACAATAGAGAAATAGTGCATAGGGCACCCTACCTCGCATTTCACCACCTACATTAAGATTTTCGCACCATAACTGTGGCCCACCATGGTGTTAAGGCGTTTGGGCACACAGGTCGATCATTTATGAAGTCCTGGGGGTGCTTGTTCAACTACTTATCATGCGGTTCAAGAGGGTGTGGAGGCTTGGGATGTCTTGGCCATTTGGAGCTTTGTCATTTGGAACGGTGCTAGCATGGCGGATGCCCACAAATGGATTCCCGCATTGTGGGACCCGCGGGTAGAAAGATTAGCTCATCCTTCATTCAAGGTTGAAACATTTGGGATCATGCAGGTGAAGACCTACAGAAAGATGCCAGGAGGTGGTTGTTCGAAGGCGGCGAGGACGAGACGATGTCCCATAGATGGCAGTCTGTATCATTGGGCCCACAAAAGGCATCGACATGCATTATTTGTTCAATGAGGATCAGATGGTAGTAGAAGGATTAGGCCCCGCAAGGTGGGCGGTGAGTTAGGCTTGGCCATTTGGAACAATGGTCAGGGGTCAGTGACCTGCATTAGAATGCTCACTCCCAACTTTACTTAGCCATCTTATGTGTGAGGAGTTGAGAGGAGATGAATGGCGTGGAGTCCGTAACATGGACGGATGGGGCTTCAGGGTCATTTGCAAACAGTGAAGGGGAATAGGTGGCCTGCGGATGGTGGTCCGCAAAGCCCAACCCACAAGGAGGCCCAACCTTAGGGAAATTTCAAGTGATTTGGATGGCGATAGGAGAAGTGGGGTCCACGAGGCAGAAGGAAGTGAGGACCCCACCGTGTATGATGGGTGTTAATCCATTGGCGAAGGGACAACATAAACCTACAAAGAATGTCTCGCAAAAGAGGCTTGAGGCTTAGAGTTTTACTTAGGACGTGGGCTAGGCAGGGCACGCCATGCGAAAAGCTGGAAGGAGGCAGCCGTGTGAGGAACAAAGAATAGGAAAGGGCGGCTCACAAGCGGCGGTCCACAGGGGCGGGCCAACAATAGATCGGAGACCCCCAAATTTAAACTTAGGTTTTTGGTTGCACCTCAGTCAGCGGCGACAAGAGGGAGGCTTCAATCTGCATTCATGGGCCCGCCATGGGCGTCAGACGAAGCTTCTAAAATTTTTCGTTTGGTTTGCAAGGTCAATGGAGAAGGTTAACTTGCGGGTCGCAAGGGTGTGAGCACCCTGGCCAAGAACATCAAATGATGAGTTGAGTTTCGTAAGGCCTTAAACGATCGAATTTGAAGGGTTTTCAAATTTTCAAAAGGTGGGTTTTGTGCAGAATTCAGTGCCCTAGTTGACTCAAGGCTTTCCTCTTAATATCTTAACAACTTTGAAATAAAACTATTAAAACATGACAAAAGTGGCGGCGGCGGAAAACTTACCTGAAGATCTCGCAAGAACTAGTGAAGAATCTAATAAAATTGCAATGCTCGAATGACAACAAGATCACGCGGGTGCGAAGGTGGCAATGAATGACAAAGCTCGCTGACAAGTTTTTGACAAAAGGAATGAAAATGACAGGTTGGTTGGGCTATTTATAGGAAATTGATCATTAATGAGCCACATTTATGATCCATACGGCGATAGGTGAGGTTGGTGGGCATGAACTTTGAAAAGGTCAGTAGCAAGAAAGGTGGAGTTCACAATGTGAGTGACAGTGAAACAAACGTTGTTTGGTAGGTTAGTGAAAGGGATAGCAGTGATGGACTGGGGCCTGCCATGCGCGCAGACAACCCAAGCCAGCCACCGTGGAAATGGTGAAAGCTGGAGGGAATCCTGCATGGGGAAACCCGCAAGGGAAAACCCGCACCGAACAAAAGATGGCAGTCCCAAATACCTAAGGAAAATACCAGAAGAGCTCCGCGAAGGAAAAATACATGAAAATTTTAAGGGTGGTGAAACTTTGTCAACTCAAAATAGTAATTCTATGACTACTTGGTCACTTAGGATTTAAAAATAGGTGGCACACAAAATGAGGCGACAACAAAAGCGACTGAATGAAGGAAAAAAGAGAGGGTCCCCGTTCCGAATGAGGCATGTGTGTTATAGGTACAACAAATGACAACTCTACTCGGAGAACACTCGTGAGCGTTCTTGTAAATGGTGATTTTGGTTTGACCCCTCACAATGCTTTGCTCCTCTTAGGATTCTTCACCTAAAAGGAGAAAGGGGATTGGATGGGGGACCAAAATGCAAAGGTTTACACTCAAATTCTATGTTCATGAGATGTATTATGCCTAGTTAAGATGTCCTAATGCTCTGATCTGAAGATGAAATGATTTAATGATGTAAAACTATGAAAATGTAAAGTGATGGAAAACACAATGTGATATGCAGAAATGCCTAAGAATGTAACTAAATGATGAAATAACAAAACATAATGGAAGAGGTGTACTTAGAATTAGAAGTTTGATGTTGGAAGATTTTGGAATCCTAAAAAATTGACTGAAATGTTGACCGGGACACTTAGGCCAGTTTGGGTGACTTAGTCCCAGTTTTGGGAATCTTTGTCGGAACAAGAATTTGCCAAATGGGTATCTAGAAATGTCAAAATCAATTTTCAGGCCCAGAAGCGGGACTAATTCACCCCTAGTGGTGACTTAGTCTTCCTACAGATTTCAGGAAATTCAGGACAGAATCTTGTAGTCTCAGGTTTGCACTTCCTTTTCTGACAAGTGTTTGTACTTGATTATGCAGAAAACGGGGTAGAAAGTCTCTCCAAGCTTGAAATAAGGTGATATTGACTTGATTGACTTTGTGCACTTTTTTTTATCACTTTTCAACACCTATTTATTGACAAATCTGCATACAAAAGTCACATGAAAAAGGGGAAAAATGGTTGAGGGTTAGAGAATAGGGGTTTGCCTTGGTCAAACCCCACTTTGGTAATCAAACCCTAAACAATGAAATGAGATGAAAAGAGAGTGATAAATAGATAACATACAAATGCAAATTCCATAAACTTACCAGACCATTGATGCTCAAATATGAAGATGTGCAATGAAGAACTCCAATAACTTGACTTGATAATGCTTGATTTTCTTGAATGCTTAATGAGTGCAAGAGATTGTATGTGATTTGGAGATAGATGATTGTAGGAGATGTAAAATGAGGTGAAAAACCCTTATTTATACTTGATTTTACTATAATTTCCTGAAAGTAACACATCACAGGTCGACCTTAAGGGTTAGAGGACAAAATATTGCTAGAAATTTAAAATAATTTTGAGTTTTGTGCCAAAAAGGACTAAGTCGCCCTTATTGGCGACTTAGTCCCACTTAAGAAAATTAAGTGGGTGTCAGGAATTTCAGGACATTAAATGTTTTCCAACAGGAATATCCTTAACAACACACTTGAAAATGACTAGAAAGTGTATTAAGGGGTCATTTAGACATGAGAAAGAAATTAGTGAAATTAAGCCGAGAAAAGCGTGAAATCTTGTTACAAGACTTTACAACACTTCAAAATAGGACTTAATAAGTGATAAAAAGGTGATTTTTAGGTGAATTGTAATGAATAGAGTTTAGAAAAGTGTAGAAATATTTTACAACACTTCACAACACCTTCACAAGACACTATAATTTGAATGTTAAGTCCTAATATGATTTTTTTGACCACATTACAACATTATATCTAGGAAAAATCAAGCCAAATCCCATTAGAAAGACTCAAGTGAGCATAAAAATGTCAACTATACATTTTTGGTGACACAGTTCTAAGGATAAAGACTCATTCAGAACCCAAAATATTTGGTTTCGAAGACCAGGAACCAGTTTCCATAAGTGAACTAAGGAACTTGAAGGAGAACAGGGATCATTAACTGAATCAAATCACAAGAACATCTTAGAAGTGTGTGTATGGTGAGTTCATTTCCTTTTATTCAAAAACTATAACAAACGACCATTAATCAAGCAAAGCAAGCTACGTAAATCACCTAACCCCAAAAGTAACCTGGACATTGCTTCACTGCCAGTCAGGCGTCCATAGCCCCGACAGAGTTGTCACTGTGACCCCATGAACATTTCTCTACTGCCAGTCGGGCATCCATAGCCCCAATAGAGTTGTTCGCACACCCACACAGTTGTTTTATTTTCATTACTTCCTTTCTTTCTTTTTCAAATGTTTTCCTCTTGGTAATCTTTCTTTTGCTCAACTATGTAAGCATTGAAGCTTACTGTGGGTTTGGAATCATAATGGTCATTGGAGCAGACTTAAGATTTTTCACTTGCTAGGTCCTTTTAATAGCCATTGTACAGTTCTTCAGAAATAATTTAGTGTGTGTTTTGTGCAAGATTTGAGATGAGTGTGAAAGGATTCAACCAAGGGTCATGTTCTAGGTCAAGTTTGAGTTCAAATAAGGAAACCATTCCATAGAAGTGATCAGATACCAATAGTTGGGAGTGAATATTTATCCAAAGAACACAAAAGCAGGTAGCAAAGTGAATTGTTCATCAAACCAAGCATAGCCACCGCATCAGAAATAAAGGGAACACCCTCAACAAAACAAGAAGGCTGGGAGAACGAGCAAAACAAAAGAAAAAACACAACAACAAGACAAAGGAGACCTAAAATAACCTATATACAGGTATTTACAGAGACTAGCTTAGAAGAGCTTAGGCAAGGAAGTAATGGTTGAGGTGTTTCCCATTGACAAGCAATGGGACATCATCACTAGTTAGTGTATTGAGGCGGAAAGCATTATCTCCTAAAATTTTAGAGATTTGAAAGGGGCCAAGTTGGAGCTTGTCAAATTTTTCATGTCCCCCTTTCTTTTCATGGGTATTGTCCGAACAAAGGACTAAATCAGCAATCCTAAAGGCCTTAACTTTGGCTCGACAATTGAACCATCTTTTGATCACACTCTGATGTTTGGAAATTTTTTCAATAGCTTAGTCATGAACTTCTTCTAAGTGGAGCAATTCAGTTAAATGGGCTTTTCAGTGGTCTCCCTCTTCATAAAAGGTGTTGATGAACTAGAGGGTGGGGATCTTGAGATGGACGAGAAACACAGGCTCCAAACCATTAATGAGGTGGAACGGGGAATCACCTCGAGAGGCCTTGTGGAAGGTGCGATCTTCCTAAAGGGAAAAATGCAACTGGGTGTGCCAATGCTTGGGGTTTTTATTGAGCAATTTCTTGATTATGGTGATCAGGTTTTTGTTGGTGGACTCAACTAGACCATTGCCTTGAGGGTAATAGTTGGATGAGAACTTAAGGGCAATTCCATAATCAAAGTCCCAACTAGAAAACTTGAGTGAGGAAAAGGCAGGGCCATTATCACAAACAAGGGCATATGGGCAACCAAAACGATTCAAAATAAAACTTTCAAGAAAATTAATTACCACCTCTTTAGTGCATTTCCTGCAGGAAATTGCTTTTTTCCATCTAGTACAATAATCAGAGGCGGTTAGAATGTACCTGTGACCCGTAGAGGATGGTGGGCTTACCAAACTAATGAAGTCAAGACCCCACTAAGCGAACGGTCTTACCTCCAAAACCGGTTGCAGCGGGACAACATTTCATTCTCTGGTTACAGCCGTCTGGCACACATGGTAGGTTCAAACATGATTGTGTGCATCCTTGAACACTGTCAGCTAATATTACCCAACCTGCAAGATTTGATGAGCGGTGGAAGGGCTAGATCCATGAACGGTGCCAAATTTATCATGAAATTCCTTTAACACTCGTGCTGCCTCTTCTTTCCCAAGGCATCTAAGGTAGACCCATTCATGATTCCTCTTGTATAGTTAGACCCTTACAACATTTAGTTGTTTTTTTTCAGTCAGAGAGCATGTTTTTGAACTCCCTGTAGGCAAGGCGGGCACTTGTTATTTAGCAGGTAGTAAACAATGTTGTCATACCACTCTCCAGGGGAGACATCTTCAAGTTGGTACTGTTGTATGGTAAGTTCGGGTCCTGCTTCAGCCAACATTTCAGCTATCATTCAAGTGAGGGCCTACCCTCTTACTAACTTCATAGGTTGAATCTCCATGTCATATTCCTACAACAAGGTAACCCATTTTTCTATTCTTTCTCCCAACTAATTCTGCATCAGCAATGTTTTTACTGTCGGATTAGGCACAATGACAAATACCTTGTTTCGTAAGATGTAGTGTCTAAATTTCTTGACTCCCTTGACCAAGGCGTAGGCCTGCTTCTCCATGTTATGGTACCTCAACTCAACATATTTTAATGGAGCACTCATGAAGGAAATCAAGTGCTCACTCCCTTCATTATCCTTTTGAGTCAAGATGTTGTCACAAGAGTGATCTGAAGCAAATGAGTAGATGTAGAACGACTTGAAGTAATCTAGCTGACTAGTACAGGTGCATCAACAATTGCTTTCTTGATTTCCTTGAAGGCATGTTTCGCCTTCGGCATCCACTCAACTTTGGCATCCTGCTTTAGCATAGCATTAAGTGGCTTAACTATCTCAGCAAATCCAGTGATGAATTTTCTGACAAAGTTTATCTTTCCAAGGAAAGATTTCAGCTCCTTCTTGCTACCTAGTAGCTGAATTTTCAAGATAGCCTGAATAGGCTCAGAATCTATTGAGATTCCTTTCTCTGAGATCACGTGCCCGAGAAGCTTTCCTTCGGTAACTCCAAAGGTGCACTTCTTTGGATTTAGGGAAATCCCGAATTCCCTACATTTCTAAAAAACTTTGCATAAATCAGTGACATGATCGCCTCACTTTTTTGAAACACCATGAGATCATCCATATAAATGATAATGCACTTTCCAATCAGATCTTTAAAGGCAATATCCATTGCATGCTAGAAAGTGGTGCCATCATTGATGAGTCCAAACAACATTCTTCTATATGCAAAGGTTCCCCACTTGGTGGTGAATGTTGTCTTGTGCCTATCCTCATATTATACCATTATCTGATTGTACTCGAAGTATCCATCTAAGAAAGAAATCATTTGAGATTCGTTAACTATCTACAACACCTCATCCAATGAGGTTACTAGATAATTGTCCTTCTTGAAACTTTATTCAAGTTGTGGAAATCTACACACAATCTGATTTCTCCATTCTTTTTCTTGACCGGGACCAAATTGGCCACCCACGTGGAGTGCCTGATTGGAAAGATAATTCTAACAGACAACAACTTGTGAACTTCCTTGTATATGATGGGCTCCAACAATGAATTAATCGGACACTGTCATTGCTAGAAAGGTCGTACATCCAGCTTGAGGGGAATGGTATGTGTGATGAGAGGTGTCATATGTTTTTAAATCTTCGTAGCTCCAAGCGACCACATCATGATACTTGTGCAAGGAATCAATGATCCCTTTCTTTTCTTCTGGCATGCACACTTTGCAAATGAATACATTTTTAATCTTCTCGGTTGTTCCAAGATTATGAGTATCACATTGATTATTGATGGAGTCCTTTGCTTGTTGATCCTGATCTAAATCAAATATACACTCAAGTTGGACCATACCCCTGGGAATTATGTTGGTTTTGAGGTTAATGACTCCTATATCCAACTCAGCCTCTTCAAGATCAACCTCATCAATTATTTGAGTTGCAAACACGTCAAAGTTGGTAATGAAATCTAAGGTGTGCTTGTCATCATTGAACACCTAAAGATTGGTAACGTTGTCTAACACCGACGGAGTGGAAGTAAGCTCAACAGTGAACCTTTTGAGGTCGGACAATGAAATATTTTGTAGTGTGTTGGCTTCCTGTGCTAACGCATCAATCGTATGGTTTTGGGAGCGAGGGATTAGTTAAATATTAAATATATCTAGACTCTCTAAAAGATCCCAAACCCTATGCATGTAATTTGATAGCCTTCTATCATGGAAAGAATATAACTTCCTAACTTGTTTTACCACTAACTCTGAGTCACCAAAGACTTGTAGCATTTTGAATTTCTTCCTTAGAGCCATCAAAATACCATGAGCTAGTGCTTGATACTTTGCTATGTTGGTTGTGCAATAAAATTGAAGCCTATGAACAAAAAAGTATGACTTACCTGTGGGGCTGATGAGTTCGAATCCAACTCCCTCTCCCTACTAAGACTTAGACCCGTCAAAGCATAGTGTCCAAAACTTGGAGGACTCTTTATCTCAAGTGCTAATTATACATTCATCTTTCCTTGGATGCACACTTACATCTACAATTTCTGGGGAAGGCACAAACTCAACATCACTATAGTCAAGTAGTTCAATTTGAGGCTCCTTCTTCGGTAAAACTTGTCCACTAATATGAGCAATTGTTGTTTGAAAAATACAACATTCAAATTCTGAGTGGGCAGCGTTGTGAACCCTGCACCAACTGGGTAATAGGAGCTCTTTGAAATCCATCCTTGCTCCTAGGCTGAGCTAATTTTGCACACATTTTTCAATAAATTCCTAGAATCCATCCAATAATCCCAAATTGCCATCTTCATTGGATTCCTTGTCATCGGACTCAACCAGGACCTCAGTGCTCTGGGGCATATAGGTTAAATTAGCAGGGGGATGCACAACACCAAGAGGATTTCCTTAGTCTCCTCCCCTTCTTGAGGCTCCAATGCTTCTTAGTATGCCATGGGAGAATAATTGCCCAACTTTGTTTCAACAAACATGTCATTGGTATTGTTGTACTCCATGATCATAAACTTCATACGTGGTTCCCAATCCATGTGGATCTGGTTTGGCAGCCATAGGTGAGAAAATTCAATAGCAGCATACCCATTCAATGCTTTGGTGAAATCTCGTCCCAATATTATGTTGTATGTGTCAGGGATATCTACCACTTGAATATCAGTGACTTGTTGCACTCTTGGGTCTGCAACAATCTACATAGTGATCCGGTTAATTTCTCCAACTATATTCACCTCAATTTTTTACATTTGCGTCACCTTTCTTCTGGAAGGAGTGGGGACTATTCCCAATGCCTTACATACGGCCAGCGGCATAACATTGGATGATGCTCCTGAATCGAGCAAGCAGTTGTGTAGGTTCTTCCCAAATATTCTTATAGTAGTGAGAAAGGGCGGTGTTTCTAACTTCCCCTGGAACAAACCCATGGGTGTGTCTACCTAAGCTACTTGATTTTTATCTTTCTCATTGGTCTTATCCTTGGTCAGACATGGTTTTTCTCCTTGGTAGGTTGCTTTCCCATTTGTTGATTTGAAGGTGCATCTATTTTCTTGCCTAAGATTTCTTTGATGACAGGCTCATTTAGTGATTCATCAAAGGAAACTCTCTTGGTAGGTACCTCTTGTGCTGACTTAGAAGAGGCAGTCCCATTAATTATTTGGAAGAAAGCATTTCTAACTGCTGGGACCTTGAGCAAATCAAAGGAAAATAAGCTTATTTTCACCTTCTTAAATTATTCAGCGACGTAGTCACCCATTTGTTCAATTTCTGTGTCAAAGTATTTTCTTTGGGAAGAGCTAATGGACTGGGTTTGCATTTGATTTGGTTGTTTGTTTCTATTAAAGTACTGAGTGGGCACATGGGGGTAACCTGGATTATTGCTAGTTTTTGGATCAGGTGGAGTACTGAAGTTATTATGTGGGATAAGGGTTGTGAAAGGCCCTCTTGCTTTCCTACTTCTTAAGTTATACGGGGTCACTCTTTGGTGAAACATCTGAACTTCATCCTCACGTGACTCCTCTTCATCTACTGGACCATTATCTATCGAAGTGAAGAGCTGAGATAGAGTGTCTCCGTTACTTACCTCTTTTGCTTCTTCATCCTTTGAGGGAGTAGTCTCCTTTTTAGGCGTGTTGCTTTCACTCCTCATAAATGGGGCTTGGTTGACCACGAGCACAGAAGAATCGTACGGTTCAGATGGGACTATGTCCCTACAACCAACATTGTCAATAATTTTTTGGACCTCCACTTGAAAGATCTCTACAGCTGTCTAGAACTCAGGGCAATCCAATTCAGAGTGCCTATTTGTTTTATGGATCTGGCACCATCTGAATAAAGCTACCTCAGCTAAATATACACCGCTTGTCATTTTTTCTATGTTAGCTGGCTGGTCAAGAGGGATGGGAACACCTCCATTGTTGGGCCTTGTATTCCATGTCCAATTTTTCCTCTATGAAGGCCTCATTTTGAAGTTCTGGTTGGAATTTTGTCCTCTTGTAATTTTGTCTAGATGAGGTACCTGCATCACGACTGTCTCTATTATCCCTGTTGAGGTTGGCCTGAATGCTTCGTTGGGAAGCCTGCAACTGGTTGTTCTGATTCCTGAAGTGTGTCATCTCAGTTGAAATTTTCTTGATCATCTCCGTCAATTCGTCAATTCGATCCTTTTCTATATTGTTCAGCTGTGATGCTTGGTTTTGGAAAATAAATGGTTGTACTGTTGGTTGGTTTTGCTGGATGGATGAAAACTCGGGCCCTTGTAGATATATAGGCACTTGGGGTGGCTGAGGATAGATCTATTACTACTGCGATTGCGAGTAGTGAGGCGTTGGGGCACTTGATTCATTAGTGGTCTTGGATGAGGAACCATGGGTAGTTGTGGAACTTGATTCATAATTGGTGTCTGATTTGTCAAGGCCTGAGTAATTCCTTGAGCTTGCATTGGATGAGTGACCAATCCTAGAGAAGACAGCAAGCCAAAAATATTTTTCCCCAAGTCAGTGCTTGCTATGACCACCTCGGCATAGGCGTCTATCAACCTGGTGGGTGGTGGGAACATTCTTTTCACCAATGCAGTGGTGAGGTTGTCTAGAGAAGCATACTAGACCAACAGGGCTAAAGCGTCATCAACCACGTATGGAGCTTCTAGCCTTGTATATGCACGATGAAAGCAATCATTAAAGGAACTAATTGGTTCGTTGAATTCTCTCTGAAGGAACATAAATTGCTGATATAACTCTGACGAGCTGATCGGGATCTTATATTTCTGTAAGAAAGAGTTCTTCAATATGTTCCAGGAGGTGAATGATCTAGTAGGAAAGTTAATGTACCAGTAGAAGGCCTCTTCCTCAAAGGATTAAGGAAACTGTTTGCAAGACACATCCTCATGATCTATTTGCATGTCCTTCAATGTCATTTGAAAGATCTTGATATGTTCCTTTACTGTCCTTTGCGGATCACGTGGATAAAATTTCATGCAAAATCTCTCTAGATTATTTGGCATGTCATGATAAACTTGGAAGGACAACGGAAAAGGATTATTTCCCAACCAAACCATAACAGGAGGCAGAGGTTGTGCTTGTTGTGTGACAATAACTTGGGGCTGCACCGAGGCAGCAACAATTGGGACTACGCCTTGGACTTGAAGGGCTAGGGCAGGGGTAGGGGCAGTGCCCTAACCGTGGGAAGTGAGCATCTAGAAGGCTATTTGGGGCAGCTAAGAAGAGGAAGTGGATGTTGAGAAGGAAGGATGAGTGTGGTGTAGAGCAATGGAAGGGAGAAGTGAGGATGAAGAAGAGGTGGAGGGAGCGGATGAGATTGATGAAGTTGCTTCCCCTCTTTTAGCTCTCTTAGCCTTGGTAGGGGGTTGTAGCTCTTGAAATTCCCCTTTATTTGGTGTGAACCTTAAAACTCTGTGGAATCTTTCAGAGGAAAATGAACCAATTTGATCCAGCTTAACACAATTCAAGCCCTCCTTCTAGCACCAGTTATGTTGATGGGTGTTTTTGCACTTCTCAACACAGGTAATGCCTAAGTGCATCACCTCTCTTGAAAGACAATTTCCTACAAGCAAATTGCAAAAAACTATCCCAAGGTCTCTCGGATGTTAGGTCATGACTTGCTTGGAATATCTTAGTTGGTTCATGTGATTTGTTGGTAATCATAGGGCAGCCTTACGCATGTTAAGTTGGAGGGAGGTTGGTTCGTTAAATGGAGTTCCTAAGATTTTGAAGATGATGTGCAATTGTTGCAAGTTCAAAACAACAGTCTAAAGCTCCACTTTTATCATCAAATTTGGCTTTATAATGATGCTAGAACTTTGCCTAAATTGCTATTTCAAAGAAAGGTCAAAAGGGAAGGGAAAGGAGGAAG
>VDFB02109042.1:69210197-69330862 GCA_007258455.2 Sequoia sempervirens | reverse complement strand
GTTATGCTCCCTAACATGATATTTGCAAGGTTTCCCAAGACATGGACTATCTGAGGATCCTTCTTTTTTCTTCCTAGTTTCTTAAGACATAGGTCCCTTGCAGTTTTGGTATAGATAGTAATGTGTTTGATAGCTTGGATAAGTGAAATCTTGATGCTCACATCCTTTAATTGACCTAAGAGATTTGTCTCAGCCTGTGTGTGATGATTTTGAATAGCTAGGCATTCAAGAAAAGGTGGCTTTGGACTCGAGGTAGTTTGGTGTACCTGGTTCGACTCGAGTTCCAAAGGTGATTTATCTGAAGCTTCAACTACAAGTTCCTTGTCCTCTATCTCTGTAATTTGAGGGGATGAAGGTCTAGCAAGTTGTTTTCCTAATATTAGGTGGACATCACTCACCTCTACCCCATATGTGGGGTATTGCATAGCTTCGTTAGTTTAAGCATATTGAGCAGGCTTAGTGTTAGGGTTAGGTGCAGGTTGGGAAGGTATTTGTGGTTGCTTGGGTGGTTAGGTTGTAGGATTTTATGGAGGCATGATAGCTTGTTGTTGTGGAGGTTGAAGCATAGGCTACTAATAATTCATATATTGTTGCTGCCACTACTGGCCTTTTTTCCACTGAGGCTGCCACTTATTCTATTGTGTTGGCCATTATGGATTATAATTGGAACCCTAGAAATTTTGTTGTGTCCAAGGATTTGGATGATGTTGGTTCCAATTTTTTTGTGGTTGTGACCATTGTTGAGGTTTTTTCCATTGGTTTTGTTTTGCTTGCCAAGGCTGAGAGTTCCAAGAAGAAAAGTTTTGATTCCCAATAGGAAATGATGAATTAAAGCTAAGGGGGTATTGTGGCATACCTTATCATTTTTTTCATGGCCTCCTTTGTGCTATATAAAAGAGTTGTCCATCATCTCCTTCAATTAGCTGAGAATTAGGTTTCTCAACTTTATCTTGTTGGATACTAGCCACTCTTTTGCATTTATAGTTTGCTTTTCTTTTCCTAGAGCTTGGATAGTATTCAGTGAGCATAGCCTCAGCTTCCTCATATTTCTTTTTAATGTGGAGAGTATCCAACTAAGTTTCTAAATGACTAATGATTTCCTCCTTCATGTTGGACAACAGGTTGCTCGATTCTATCTTTGAAACCCATGTAGATGATTTACCAATAATGGATGTCATATCTCCTCTTGGCCTTTTGGTGAAGGTTTTGGAATAATTTATGTAGACCTTACAAATGTCTTGAAATGGTATCCATGAAATATCTCCTTGTCCAAGTTCAAGGAATCCATACAATCATCACTGACTCCCCTCAAAAAGACTAACTTGAGGGATTATTCAGGCAACTTGTTTTGTGGGTTTTTATTCAAAGCAAACTGAAATCTCTCCATATAATATTCTAGTGGTTCATCCTCCCATGACATTCTAAAAATCCCATCTTTCCTCCTATCAAGTCCCCTACAATATTCTTGATACTTCTCTAAGAACAATGTCTTCATAGTGTCCCAATCAGGAACAACATCCCTGTTTAATCCCATGAACCATCTTAGGGCTACATCCTTTAGAGTTGCAAGGAAGAGTTTGAGCCTATGAGCATCAACAGTATAGTCATAAATTCTGCATGGGACATCAAATTCAAATAGAAATGTATTTGGGTCCTCAGTCATTAACCCATAAAATACTGGTAAGGCTGAAGGAGGAATGTTCTTCAGTACTGTAGCCCTTTCCTAGTTAGTGATTGGGAACTCAATAATTGCACATTCAAGATCATCGTCCACTACATTCCCCATGGTGTGGTATTTTCCCTCTGTAAGTGTAGTAGATGTTGGTGATAGGGAAGTCTCTTCTTTAGTATTACCCTCGCTCTGAGTACTGGGCTCACCAATTTCTACTATAGCTTCTTGGCGTGAAGAGGGAAGGAATCTACCCAAGGAATCTCTTTGCCTTCGTATACATGAAATATGGCTTTATATTCAATAGTCCTACATAATGTTAATGTATCTTCTAGTGTTGAAAAATATTAAGTCTAACAGTCATAATACTTAAAAAAAATGTAAACTATCAAAGATATAAAAATAAGTCTATGAAGATAGCACCATCCTCGACAACAACGCCAAAAATGTAGATTCTTTACTAATGTATTGTAAACTTGGTAGAACCTACACAATTAATAGGTTTACCTAACTAAATAGTCAACTCAACATTGCAAAGACTACATTAAAATGTCAACCCAAGGTTTGTAAACTTGTGATGGTGCAGTATTGTATATGCCTTTAGAGACTCAAAACTACCTAAATTATCCTATCCAAGTGATTCTACCTGTTGGAAATTCACAAAATTGCAAAACAATAAAAGACATAACCAGAACTAGTGGCTACGGGTACCTATAGCTTAGACTGTAACTAAACTATTGCTAATAAGACATTACTGTGTCAACTCAAAACTGATAAAAACTAATGAATCAACTAAATTAACCTCTAGAGTACCACTGGTTAACCATTCTATTCATTTTCATGAACATTTTTTTAATAATAAGCAAAGTATGAGATTCTAGTTTAATTTGCATAAAGTTCAAATGATAAACATGAAATAACTACTAAACAAAAATAAACAACTAGAAAATGAAGTGAAGAATAGTACCTTGAGTGGCTTTCTCAAGTGGTTGTTCTCACTTTACTGAAATCAAATCTAACTAACTGATTCTATGCATCCAGTAAAATTGACTTCATTCATTGCATAACATGAAAGACTTACACAAGATCTTCTCATAGATTGTATTCAATCATTCTGAATATCCATCATGTCTTGAAATTGAAAATAATTGATAATGAAAAACTAAAACCAACTAACTTATCTACAAATTTAACCATCAACTATATACAAGCTTGAGGGACTCTTATTCAAAAAAACTAACCATAATCATTAAATTCACTCCTAAATATCAGGATGTATAGTTAAGATTGATTTGTTCAACCCATAATTGAAAATAAAGAAGAATTCTATTAGGACTAAAACTCTATAAAACAGACTTGCATGTAAACATACAAACATTTTTCAAAATCCTATCAGTAAAGGATTCCTTCTTTTCTAGTGCTTATTATTTTTTCTTATTGATGCACGTTCAACCTCCATCAGGTGCCTTTAATCAACAATCATCACATTCAGCTTAATTTGGAACTCCCCTATTTTTTTGTCCTAGTCATCCTTTTGTTACAGGCTCATCTTGCAACAACTACATGCTACAGTTCCTCTTTGGCTGCAAAATAATTAATTCACAAAGCATGTACACAATACTGACTACCATAATTAAAACATAGAATTACATCCACATTTCATGCATATCTTCATATAAACCATGCAATACTCATTATACCATAACCATATTTCCATCATTATACTTTAGGTCCAAGTTTGCATAATAAGTATGAAAAGTTAGTATAATATAAGAGTCTTGTCTGGGAAATATATCTAAAAGTGTCTAAAAGTATGTATGTAGACAACAAAAAGTCAGCTAATAGCTAGACCCATCAGAATATACAACAAAAAATATTCCTAGAGATTCAATCACGAATTTCATAATTTAAAACCAAAAAGTTTATTTTAAACCCAAAGGAAATTTTTTATAAGTTTATTTTATCCAAACAATATAAAAATATTAAAGAGCATGTGTGCTTGACTTCAACGTTGAGACATGTAAGAACAATTATAACACCAGTACTGATTATGTGGCACAATTACATTCTATTTACTAGGGAGGTTTCATAATCAAATATTACAATTACAAAGAGGACTCAAGATATTGAATTACACACATACATCAAATGAAATTGAGAATTAAAAGTAAGGAGACAACCTCCACTTGCACACTATCTAAGGCTCATTCATCGAAGCATCCAAGAACTCTGATCCCAAACGATGGTACCGTGCCACCCTACCATATGGAATCAAAAGATCAACTCCCACCATGCTAGGAGATAGTCACATGGGCCAAAACACACACACACATAATACACATGAGGGTAGGCTTACACTCACACCAATCACAAAGTAAACATGCAACATACATGACATGTAAAGATCACTCAATGATATCAAAAGGGATGATGTACCATATCTCATCAAATGCAACTCAATGGAAAATGAACTAGATCCTAGAGAGGGGTAGGGAGTGTCATCACAATGGCCTCAAGACTCAACCAAGTAGAATCAAGTACACCTCTCACAAGACATGAGGTTACTCAACCATACAAGTCCTAGTGCTCCTGGAGTGGGCATGTCTTCCACACTCATACTGAGTCTATATGAGCACTCCAAATATGATGGGGCACCATTATCTTGGTTCATTTAAATTTACCATGTGTTTCTTTAGTCATCACTGAATTAAGAGACTTCCACATGAGATATCCTCAAGCCCCTTTGTGCATTGACAAATGTTAGAAGCCACTCCCATACTACTCTCTAACACTTACATCCTAGGTTCATCATAACTCTCAACAATGAGTGTGACACAAAAAACAAGGCAAAATTGGGCTCAACAATTTTTTTCACCTAACCTTAAAATGCATAAAATGAAAAATCATGAAGGAGATCTCAAATCTCTCATTTTAAAACATTTGAATTCATATTAAAATTTCAAACTTTAGAATTTTTCTTTCAACACAAAAACCAACAAAATTGAAGAAACTCCATTGAAGATATCTTAAATTTTCCATATTTACAAAATCAAAAATTTCAAAAAACTAAAAGTACCCTTTGGCTCCAAAAATGCACAACTATTCTATGAAGTCAATTTTGAATTTTGGGCATTATGAGGGCATAAAATAGAGAATTTTAATTTTTTGAAAATTAAATTGCATTCTACTCCAGTTTCTCAAATTGAGTTCTATTGGGGAAGTCCTATGTTCCCTTAAGGGTGAGCATGGCATCCAAATGGAAAAGAATAATCAAAATAAGGAGAAAATAGAGTCTTACCTCAAAATTGGATACACGCCAAAGCAATGAAAAATTTTCATTTTCCAAATGAGAGAGGGAGAGATCACACCCAAAGCATTGAAACTCCATTTCCTATCCCATCCAATCCAAAATCCACTTCTTTCCAATTCAAATGAGCTCAAATTTTAAAAGTTCAAAAAAATTCATGAAGAGGGTTTTGAGAGCGAAATCTTGCAAAAATGAATCCTATAAAAATAACTAAGACTTTTCCTTTTATTCTATTTTCCCTTTTTCAAATTTTCTAAATCTTCACCGATCAACGCATCTTACTACGGGTTTGGGGATTCCATCCCAACACAATTATCCACCATAGGGCATTCATTTTCAACTATTCCCATCCTGAGGACCAAGCTAGCCTCCTCGGGCGACAAACTCAATGCGGTTTCAAGAGTGTCCATAAATTGATTTTTTTTGCATCTTCTTTTAGGGTATGATTAATTTCAACTGGGTTTCACGACTCCCCATAGGCCACCGTCTTAGGGTATTTAATCCCTTCCAGTTCCCTGGAGGTTTCCCTTCCAGAGAATTATTTTATTACAAATGGCAACTCTCTCTTCTTATTCAAAGCGCTCTGATTTTTAATAATGGGTTAGTTTCTTCTCACATGGCCCTCTTTTTTACAGAGGAAGCACACATTCAAACCACCCAGTACGTCAATTTGAAAGTTTAGAATGTCATTTTTTATTTCAATCTCAACCTCGTCCGATATTTCCACCCCATGCATGATCAACACTAAAACCCTCACATCCAGGTGTAGAAGGGCATTTTTGGTGTCTTCTATTCTCAACACCCTCCCAAATTTTGCAACCAAGCACGAGATAAAATTCCACAAATTTAAAGGTAGGTTTCTTAGGGTAATCCATATTGGGTAGGAGAGTGCAAACACCTCCTCATTTAATAGGTTGGAGGGCCAAGCAACTTCCCTAAAAATGGAGTTCCTAATTGACTAAAATTCCTTATTAGTCACTTGTTTTTTTCATATCATAATTTTTAAAAGTAATTAGAAATAATCCCCTTTGTATCATTCTACAAAATGAGTGATACATATCTAGTTTTTTATTCCACACATTAATCATCCACTGGTCAAGGTACTTCCTTGCTGAGATTTTTGAAGAATCTAAAGCCGCAAAAAAAATTACAACATTTTTTAAATGAGAATCCTCAATGTTAAGGGCCAAAGCCATATCATCATTTGGAATCTAGAAATATTTCCTAATGTCCAAGGGAGGGAAATTACCTAGTTCATCAC
Organism: Sequoia sempervirens; assembly: GCA_007258455.2. Taxonomy (NCBI): domain Eukaryota; kingdom Viridiplantae; phylum Streptophyta; class Pinopsida; order Cupressales; family Cupressaceae; genus Sequoia; species Sequoia sempervirens. The sequence continues at coordinate 69,324,625 of VDFB02109042.1, read as the reverse complement.
CAGAGGAATGGTTTCAGTGGCATTTGCCATCGTCCACCATCAAAAAGTGTGTCGAGTCAAGGAAAATACACTTACCTTTCTTCGCAATGATGTCTTTGAAAAACCACCCTGCCAATGTCACACCACCACTGGGGTTTAAAGGTCATTCAACCACCACACCCTTAGGGGGTCATCTAAATGATGGGTGATTACCTCCATATATTTCCATTACAATCGATACCAGGGCAAGCATAAAAACAAATGATGCATCCAGAGGGTTTCTACGGGGATACCACTCCAAATAATAAAGACTAGGAAAGAACATAGAAAAAAATAAGGCACTAGAGGGCATAAAGTTTAGAGGAAATACAAACCACAATGGCTAGCGACCATCATGAGGCGAAGGAATTGTATGCCTCCATCAACACATGTCAACCCACTCAAGATTGTTACCTCCCAAATTTCCATTTTCTAAATATTAAAAACTTAGGCAATCACACCCCGTTTGAGAACAAATTTGCACCCTCTAACCATAGTATAAATGTGCAAGGGTTGCTCCTTGAACAAATTAAAAAAAAATACTGAGAATAAAAAAATCCTCATGGTTGCTAAAAGTAAATTAAAGGCTTTCAGCCTCGTCGCCAGTGACTATCTTGCTGAGTAGATGCATTTGGGGCTGAGGAAAGTAAAGATGCTTCTAATTTAAATATTGACCCTTTGATTTCAGATCTAATCCACACAAAGCTCAAGGACTCAGGACAGGAATTTCTGACCCCTTCTACATTTCTTCAGGTAGAATCTAGAGATGGTGAGTCTCTATGTCGATTGGACCTGGGACCAAAGGAAACAATAGATAAAGATAAAATCCAAAACCAAGAAGGAGAGAATAATAAGAAGTTATTATTGATTCTCAATCCTGAAGTATAGAAGAGACAAAAGGATTTTTTGCATCCAAGGAGGCTAATCCTCCCTAGGCTAAACAAGCAAGAATTGGGATTAGAACCTGACCAAGAGACTTGAGAGATAGAGGGAAGGTAAAATACTCCAAGAAATAAGGAAAGAACTAACTAGTATGTTGGAAAAGAAAAAAAACCTTTTGTAAAGGAGTGGCTAGGGAAAAAAAGGAGAGGAAGGAAAAAGAAGCAGAAAGAGGAAATGGTACCCTATAAAAGGAGTGAAAATAAAAAGAATGAGTTCCCTAAATGCTTTAAGGGATTTAGGAACCTAGAGGATGAAACCCAAGATAAGGATGTAGATGAATCTTAAATGTGTATGTTGGAATGTGAGAGGAGTTGAGTCCCCTGACATAAAATATTGCATAAGGAGGTTTGTTAACCATTTCAAAGACAAAGATGTGATAATGCTACAAGAAGTTTTAAATCTATTAATTACAATCTGGAATCGAGCCTTAAATACATTTGAAAGGATTCTACCTTATATACTTCCAAACATGAGAAAGGAAAAGGAGGCACTACAATTCTGTTGGCTAGGAAGTGGGAATATTGGGTGAAAGATCATGATTCCTCCCCTTGTAAAAGGGTTGTTTGGCTATGTCTAGAAAAGGACAACATAAAATTTGGTATTTGCTCCATTTATGCACCGAATGAATATATGCAAAGGGATTGGTTGAGAAAACTACTAGAGATCCCATGGGTTATGAGAGGATATTTTAATATGATAGAGAACCAAGAAGACAAGTTGGGTGGAAATGATATGGGTTGGAAGGGGAATAAAAAATTCTTCTGGCACATAATGAAAAATAAACTAGAATTAGTGGAACCCCTTCAAGGTACAAAGAAGGATAATAGAGAAATATGGTTTACTTGGTGCAACTTCCAGAGTGGCAATAGAAGAATCTACTACAGACTCGACAGATTTTATGCCAATAAAAACTTGTTCTCCTTTGATCAAGTTGAAGGATCTAGTTCAAGAGTCAAGGTCAACCCCTGGACTCTTTCAGACCATCACCCCATCACAATGAATTTGGTAGTTGGGAGTAAAACCAATACCCTCCCAAGAGAACAAAAAAAATCATCCTCAATTCAAGTTTTCTTAGGGGAGAAGACTGCAACAATGCAATCTTCACCTTAAGAGAAATAAATAAGTGGTTGCTTCAGGATTTGTGTTCCATAGAATGGTGGAACACAAATTTGCAGAGTTGGAAAAAAGTCTTTGAAACAATAGAGGAAAAAAAAGCAAAGGAAAGAAGGAAAGTTGAGGACCTGTTATAGGAGAAACTATTCCTTGCAGAAGGTAGGATCTAAAATGATCCCCAAAACATTGAAATTAATAAAGAGATCACAGGCATTAGGGGTGGCCTAAGGAAATTGCAGAATTACAAGGACCAAGGCCTCAAAAAGAGGGAAAGATTAAATTGGGTGTCCCAAGGAGATAGAGGGACCAAATTATTTTTCAACTACCTAAAGGCTAAGGAAGTGAAGGAGTAGGTAAATGCCATTTGGGATGAAGGGGGGCTGGTAAAAGACTTAGAGGGCATCAAGAATTTTTTTTTCAGTATTATAAGGACCTCTTCACTGTCGAGTGCAATAACACTCCTTACAATTTGGCTAGAGAAAAGTGCAAGAACCTAATACTAAGGAAGGTGACAAAGGAAATGGTTGACAGGTTAAGCAAGCCCTTGACTCAAGATGAGATTAAAAATACAATCCTCTCAATCTATAATGACAAGGCACCCAACATAGATGGCCTACCAGTAGAGTTTTACAAGGAAAACATAGATTGGGTGAGTGAGGCTTTATTACAATTCTACAATGAGGCACTTAAATAAGGTTCATTGGGTAAGAAAATCAATCAAAGGATCATAAAGTTCATTCCTAAAGAAGGAGATAAAACTCTATTGAAAAATTGGAGACTGATTACTTTATCGAATGTCTCATACAAGATACTTACTAAAGATGTCTCTCGAAGGCTATCCTTGGTTCTTGTTGAGATCATCAATAACCCCCAAACATGTTTTATCAAAGGAAGGTACATTCTTGAAAATCTCTTGACTAGCTGGGAGGTAATGGAGTGGTCCAGGGCTTCCAACCAAAATATAAGCATGCTACTCTTGGATTTTGAGAAGGCTTATGATATAATCGAATGGCCATTCATCTTGATAGTACTAGAGGCAATTGGTTTCTCAAAAAATCTATGTATAATGGTCAAAACCTTGTTGAAGGATGCCTCAGCAAGAGTGGAAGTCAATGGGGTTCTCACAGATGAAATAATCTTGCAAAGATCTATAAGGCAAGGGTGCCCCCCCTTGCACCCTCTCTCTTTGTCATTGTTGTAGATGCATTGTACTATATTCTAAGAGATTCAAGCTTAATCCCTAAGGTTCACGAAATCATCCTCCCAAACAAGGATGAGTTACTGAATGCTCAATTTGTTGATGACATAGTACTCTTTGTAAAACTTCACAAAGATAACTTTGAAAATCTGATGACGAAAATGGATTTATATGCCAAAGCAGTTGGTGCAAAAATCTCTAAAGCTAAAACCACACTGTTAAGTTGGGAATCTCATCAGTCGAAATGGCTTGAGGAGCATGAATTCCAATGGGGGGACCCAACAAGATTGTCAAGTATCTTGGGATATTGTTTGCAATCAATCCTGTTGATGGGTGTTTTTGCACTTCTCAACACAGGTAATGCCTAAGTGCATCACCTCTCTTGAAAGACAATTTCCTACAAGAAAATTATAGAAAACTATCCCAAGGTCTCTCAATGTTAGGTCATGACTTGCTTGGAATATCTCAGTTGGTTCATGTGATTTTTCGAAAATCATAGGGCATCCTTACGTATGTTAAGTTGGAGGGAGATTGGTTCCTTAAATGGAGTTCCTAAGATTTTGAAGATGATGTGCAATTGCTGCAAGTTCAAAAATGCAGTCCAAAACTCCAGTTTTTTCATCAGATTTGGATTTACAATGATGCTAGAACTTTGCCTAAATTACTATTTCAAAGAAAGGTCAAAAGGGCAGGGAAAGGAGGAAGTTTCTAGACCTACAACTATCGATGATTAATGATAATGGAGGATGCTACAGTGGACAACCTTCCTGAAACTAAGTTCCACTTAACCAAATCAATTAACAGTATCATGAAACTAGTGCTATCTTCTAAGGCCTGCAAATTTTCAACTGTTCATTCACCATAAAGCATGAATAAAAGATGAATTTTAAGTGCAACAATGAATTTATGTTTAGACTAGCTTTACACTACTCTTTATCATCAACAAACAACAAAAAGCATGAAGAAGGAAGGGCATCAACACAACAGTATTCTTCAAAATCAATGAACAACATTCACTAAACTACTAAAAGCATGCAAAATACATAGAACAACAAACTAAATCTATTCAAATCTATCAAATATGAGGAGATGAATCATGAAACATGAAGGAAACTCAAGAATCCACCGAAAGCAATGAATTTCTATTAGAATTTCAGCACCATGTCTTTACAACAACTCAACTCTCTTGAAAATGAGAGGATACCCCCTATTTATAGTTTTCAAAAAGAAAAATGAATGGCCAAGATTTAATCTCACTATGTGGCCAAGATTCATTACAAATTAGGGTTTCACCTACCCCTCAATATTTTACAATTTAAAATACATTCCTTGTCTTTTCTCTATTTTGTCTTCTAGTGCCATGTCACTATAGCACTCTTTTCCTGTAGTGAGTTGCCCTTTTGGCTACAGCTACATAGTGAGGAACTCGTCATCAATGACAGGCTTTCCTTGATTTTTCTAGATGGTGGCGTACTCCATGAATTTTCCCATTAGCGCCTGAAGTTTATTCCACTCTATTATATCTGATTGGAGCACTTGGAAGGTTAGTTTTTGGACTTGCTAGTGATCAACTCCCAATTCTTTGTACACTTAAGAATGTTCTTGATCACCTGCTCTGATTAGGGGAAGGCTTAGGCAACAAAATCCATAAAGTCCGACGTTAATGAATTTGTATCCCCATTCTCCATTTTCTTATGAAAATATGGTCTAATCTTCTCGAGGTCTAGCTCAACGGTGGGCATATCGTAATCTGTCATGAGTTTCAAATATTCCTCATAGTCTACCCTATGTTCTTTGACCCACTCTAGGTCAAGCTCTACTTCATGGAGTACCCGCTCTAGGACTTCCCTTCTGTGGTCTAAGCCCATTTTCCATGTCTCGACCAACCAATAATCATCCTTTGCTAGGGCCAACTCTTTCTTCCAGGTTCTCTTAGGCATCTTGAGGATAGCCTCGAGTTTAGGATATGTAATCTTGTATAGTTCAGGGAAGCTATTACAAATTCTCTTAGTGCCCTCGATCTGCTTTTGTACTTCTTGGAACTTGTTAGTTGTTAGGACGGCATGGCCAATGCCCATATCACCATTGTAGAGCACCCGCTGGAACCACTCTTCAGTAGCCTTGGTCCAGTTCTTTCTCCTCTCTAATTTTCTTATGTTCTCTTTGGAAAGCAGAAGAGGAAAGGTAGATGAAGTTGTTGGTAGCTTCTCAGTAGAAGACCACTATTGCATGTAGGTGGTAAGGTCTGTCACTTGTGCCTTCAACTCCTCCTTGGAGGATTGATCCTTGCTCATCTGATGGACAATTGTGGCAACCGATCCCTAGACCTGATCAATTTTTTTCTCTCTCTTAGTGGTACCCAAGTAAATGGTGGAGATGTTATAACTAACCCCTTCACCTTTGTTTATCACTGGGGTGGCAATTTGCACTGCCCTTGATCCAAATGCATCCATCGTGATGTGGGATTAGACTCTCAGTTTATTTTCCTTCTTCGTACCTATTTGAGCTCATGTAAAGATAGCCTCTATTCTTTCCTTGGGATCCATGGGGATAGGGGTCTTCTTTTGTATCTATTTTTCTAACCAATCTGGCATTTGAGATCCCTCATTTGGTGATTCATGATCACCTTCTTCTCTTTGGGCATGCTGGATCTCCCGTTGCTCACAACCCAAGGCCTCTTGTTCTGTTTTCTCCTCTTCTTCCTCATCCGAGTGTTAGATAAATATGGCCTTTTCTTCATGTGGTCCAATAGCAGTTACATTTTCTTTAGGGTTGTCCTCCCCTTTAGATGCCCTTTATTCTTCTTGCCCGAGCTCTACATTATGTTCTAGTTCAGAGCTATTTTTCATTTCAGCCTCTTCTTCAGGCTTATCTTCTTCTTCTTCAACTTCAGTCTCTTTCTTACCTTCTTTCTCTTTAGGGGGTGTTTCTTCTTCTTGATTGAGGCCTTCATCTTGCACCTTTATTGGAGGCCCTATAGATATTTCCATGTCATCATCACTTTCCTCCTTTTCTCCAGAGAGTTGTCTTTCGACTTCCTCTCTAATGTCCTTGAGTTGTTTGGAAAATTCCTCCTCAAGCTCTTAGTCGAAGACTCCACTATATACTTGGAACCAAGGTCCTCAACAACTTCTTACAAGGACTATGAGCCCCCCTCTTCATATGCCACTTCATCTATGGTCACATTTTGATGTTCAGGGTGCTCATGGTAGTCATCCCTAAAGGAATCTTCGAGTTCCTCCTCGGTTTCTTTAGTAGTCGCTCTTTGTTGTCTCTTTGTTTCTTCTGAGATCTACACGGTTGCCTCTATCTTTGGTGGTTCTATCAGAGGAGGGATAGAGAGATGAGTAACAACTTGGGCCATAACAGCCTAGACAACAAGATTCATCAACACCCCAGAAAGTTCAATGGGTATGCTTTGCATATGTCTTGCAAAAGCTTCTGGTAGGGTGAGAGTAGGCATTATAGTTGTGGTTGTTGAAGGAATTAGAGTTGAAGGAGACATCGAGGAAGATGAGAGTGGAGAGGTTGTAGTGGAGGAGGAATCCCTCACCATAATTGGGATGGTCAGTGAGGTGGAGGAAAGGTGAACCGAGATGTCCACCATGGGTGAGAGGAAGCAGGAAATGCTCGAAATGTGGGAGGAGTAGTAGCAGTGGTAGTGGCAGTCATGGTGAGAGCAGAGGCAACAGGTGGCGAATTCAGTTGCTCGACCTCTTCTTCTTCTCCCTCGTGCAATGAGTCCTCCTAGATTGTAGGTATCTTAGAGAATTCGTCTAACTTCTTTGCTTTCTTTGAGGTCTCACCTTCTGAGGCCTTTCCTGAACAAACCTTATGCTTGGGTTGGCGTTTGGTTACCTCCTTTCTCTTCCTTGATCTAGAGGTGAGAGGAGACTTGGGAGCCTCCTAAGTTGGAGTAGTAGCAATCCCACTATTTGTTTCACTCTCGAGCTCATCCCCGAGCTCGTCGTATGCCAATGTAGCCCCTTGGAGCTTCAATTGAGCTATCTCAGCTTCAATCCATTGTCTCATTCTATGCTCCACTAGTTTTTTTAGAATGTTGAGGTCGTTGACCTCTTCTTCATTCTAGTCTATTAGGGGCAATAACATCATACCTCAAATCTATGATAGTGTTTTCATCTTCTACAATCTGATCCAGTATTGGGAATAGTTTGACTATCTTGACAAAGTAAGTGGTCATGCGCATATCGTGCCTCATGTGTACCTCCTTGTTGTCCCTGTAGTTAGCCCAAAAATATTCAACGTTGTGCAAGTGGGCGTATTCCATTCCAACAAACTTCTTTAACTTGTCGTATGGATCCATGCTTGGCCAAGCAGTGTGGAGCTCTAGGTTATATTCAATGATCTCCTTCTATGATTTTTCGCACACTGTACAGTTGTGAGAGCATACATTCCCTATCTGAATGTGAGGGGATATGGTATCCTTGCTTGATGCTTGCCACTAAGGAGAGTGTGTGCATCTTGCAGTTTCCTGGAAACTTCTAGCAAGATCAACTAGTCATTTGGGTACCGAGGTAGCTTGTATGACATTTCAGAGAAGCCTTTTGTTTAGATGTAAGTGAATTTGGAGAACTATATAAATAGAAATCTGAACCTATGGATAAATGCATGGGTGTTGTGTGAGACTCTCCTCTCAAAGTACCCTCTGAGAAGTCTGATAATGTGCCCAATGAAGGCATCATTCACCTTGTAGTAGTCTTTCTTGAAATTATGATATTGGAGCCGCGGGTGCCTGTCATATACCTTTAATTATCTTCCTGGAGTTGGGCTTAGTGCAACAAATAATCCTCTATAGGGAAATGGATTGGCCAAGAGATACACTAGGTAAGAGGTCATAGAGAATTGAGAGGTCTTCTTGACCGCCAGGAACTACTGATGCAAGTTGTTACTGATCATTCCAACCCAATGAAACTTGGTCTTTCCTTTGATGATCTCCTCAATGAAGTAGAACATGCAGTCTTGAAAGTAAGCAGCTATAGGAATGCCCATGAATTTTCTCAATAAGGTCACCAAGTCATGATAATCTTCGTAAAATTCGCTTCTAAACAACTCTTGGGCCACCTTGTTAGCACTGCCTCTCTTCTCCTTTAACCAGTATTGGTTGATTAACATTTTGCATTTTAGGGGGTCGACCTTCCACATATTTTCTGCATATTCCTTTGTCATTTCCTCCATAGGGTCAAAGGTAGGGATGTAAAATGTTTGTCCTATGGACCTGGTATATAGATCAACCAACACCTTACCCTCTCGATCAACTATCCTTCTGCTTTCTTCCTGATACGCTTCTCTGTAAGCCATTACCAACTCTAGAGACACAAGAGCGGGTGAGAAACTATCTGCCTTTGCCAAACCACTCTTTCTAATTCTCTTTACATTACCTATGGTGGGGTTGGCAATGAACCTCTGTCTGAATTCGTCTATATCAACCTGTCTGAGATCAGTATCTGTGATCGTGTCCTACGCAGAAGTGACCCTGGAGGTGACTTCTACTCCCTGGAACTGGTATTTCATCTAATCCTTATCTTCCTTTCCTCTTGGAACTTTGGTGGACTTCTTCCCTTTGTCTTTCTCTATGGATGCCCCTGATGGTCCTACAACTGATTCCATAAATCCTGCAAAAAAAAGTGCAATAAGGATGTTCACATAAAAAATGAGGGGAGTGTTAGCGAAATCCTACAAAATAGATGTTAGATCAAGCCTTTCATCATAAAAGATCATAACATTTGTTAAAATCCATTATTTGGCTCTTGTTTAGGGAAGATAGAGCAATGCAAGCCCAGGGATGCAGGTTTCCCTGGGATGGTGGCTATTTTGGAGAAGACAACAGGGAAATAACGCATAGGGCACCCTGGCTCGCATTTCACCACCTGCATTAAGATTTTCGCACCATAACTGGGGCCCACCATGGTGTTAAGGTGTTTGGGCACATGGGTCGATCATTTATAAAGTCTTGGGGGTGCTTGTTCAACTACTTCTCATGCGGGTCAAGAGGGTGCAGAGGCTTGGGATGTCTTGGTCATTTGGAGCTTTGCCGTTTGGAATGGTGCTGGCATGGCGGATGCCCACAAATGGATTCCCGCATTGTGGGACCCGTGGGCAGAAAGATCGGCTCATCTTTCATTCAAGGTTGAAATGTTCGGGATCATGCGGGTGAAGACCTACAGAAAGATGCCAGGAGGTGGTTGTTCGAAGGCGGCGAGGACGAGACAACGACCTGTAGACGATAGTCTGCATCATTGGGCCCACAAAAGGCATCGACATGCATTATTTGTTGAATGGGGATCAGATGGCAGCAGAAGGATCAGGCCCCGCAAGGTGGGCGGTGGGTTAGGCTTGGTTGTTTGGAATAGTGGTCAAGGGTCAGCAGCCTGTAGGCGGCGTCCTGCAATAGAATGCTCGCTCCCAACTTTACTTAACCATCTTGTGTGTGAGGAGTTGAGAGGAGATGAATGGCATGTGGTGCGTAACACGGATGGATGGGGCTTCAGGGTCGTTTGCAAACAGTGAAGGGGAATAGGTGGCCTGCGGACAGTGATCCACAAAGCCCAACCCGCAAGGAGGCCCAACCTTAGGAAAATTTCAAGTGATTTGGATGGCGATATGAGAAGTGGGGTCCACGAGGCAAAAGGAAGTGAGGACCCCACCGTGTATGATGGGTGTTAATCCATCTGCGAAGGGACAACGGAAACCTGCGAAGAATGTCCTACAAAAGAGGCTCGAGGCTTAGTGTTTTACTTAAGACGTGGGCTAGGTGGGGCGTGCCATGTGGAAAGCCGAAAGGAGGTAGCCATGTGAGGAACATAGAGCAAGAAAGGGCGGCTTGCAGGCGGCAATCTGCAGGGGCAGGCCAGCAATAGATTGGAGACCCCCGACTTTAAACTTAGGTTTTTGGTTGCCTCAGTTAGTGACGACAAGAGGGATGCTTCAATCCGCATTCGTGGGCCCACCACGGGCGACAGCCGAAGCTTCTGAAATTTGTCGTTTGGTTTGCAAGGCCAAAGGAGAAGGTTAACTTATGGGTCGCAGGGGTGTGAGCACCCTGGCCAAGAACATCAAATGATGAGTCGAGTTCCATAAGGCCCTAAATGGACGAATTTGAAAGGTTTTCAAATTTTCAAAAGGTGGGTTTTGTGCGGAATTCAGTGCCCTAGCTGACTCAAGGCTTTCCTCTTAATATCTTAACAAATTTGAAAGAAAACTATTAAAAGCATGACCAAAGTGGCAGCGACGGAAAACCTACCTGAAGATCTTGCAAGAACCAGTGAAGAATCTAATAAAATTGCAATGCTCGAGTGACAACAAGATCATGTGGGTGCGAAGGTGGCGACGAATGGTAGAGCTCACTGACATTTTTTTGACAAAAGGAATGAAAATGATAGGTTGGTTGGGCTATTTACAGGAAATTGATCATTAATGACCCACATTTATGATCCATATGATGACAGGCGAGGTTGGTGGGCATGAAATTTGAAAAGGTCAGTAGCAAGAAAGGTGGAGTTCACAATGTGAGTGACAGTGAAACAAACGTTGTTTGGTAGGTTAGTGAAAGGGATAGCAGTGATGGACTGGGGCCTGCCATGCGCGCAGACAACCCAAGCCAGCCACCGTGGAAATGGTGAAAGCTGGAGGGAATCCTGCATGGGGAAACCCGCAAGGGAAAACCCGCACCGAACAAAAGATGGCAGTCCCAAATACCTAAGGAAAATACCAGAAGAGCTCCGCGAAGGAAAAATACATGAAAATTTTAAGGGTGGTGAAACTTTGTCAACTCAAAATAGTAATTCTATGACTACTTGGTCACTTAGGATTTAAAAATAGGTGGCACACAAAATGAGGCGACAACAAAAGCGACTGAATGAAGGAAAAAAGAGAGGGTCCCCGTTCCGAATGAGGCATGTGTGTTATAGGTACAACAAATGACAACTCTACTCGGAGAACACTCGTGAGCGTTCTTGTAAATGGTGATTTTGGTTTGACCCCTCACAATGCTTTGCTCCTCTTAGGATTCTTCACCTAAAAGGAGAAAGGGGATTGGATGGGGGACCAAAATGCAAAGGTTTACACTCAAATTCTATGTTCATGAGATGTATTATGCCTAGTTAAGATGTCCTAATGCTCTGATCTGAAGATGAAATGATTTAATGATGTAAAACTATGAAAATGTAAAGTGATGGAAAACACAATGTGATATGCAGAAATGCCTAAGAATGTAACTAAATGATGAAATAACAAAACATAATGGAAGAGGTGTACTTAGAATTAGAAGTTTGATGTTGGAAGATTTTGGAATCCTAAAAAATTGACTGAAATGTTGACCGGGACACTTAGGCCAGTTTGGGTGACTTAGTCCCAGTTTTGGGAATCTTTGTCGGAACAAGAATTTGCCAAATGGGTATCTAGAAATGTCAAAATCAATTTTCAGGCCCAGAAGCGGGACTAATTCACCCCTAGTGGTGACTTAGTCTTCCTACAGATTTCAGGAAATTCAGGACAGAATCTTGTAGTCTCAGGTTTGCACTTCCTTTTCTGACAAGTGTTTGTACTTGATTATGCAGAAAACGGGGTAGAAAGTCTCTCCAAGCTTGAAATAAGGTGATATTGACTTGATTGACTTTGTGCACTTTTTTTTATCACTTTTCAACACCTATTTATTGACAAATCTGCATACAAAAGTCACATGAAAAAGGGGAAAAATGGTTGAGGGTTAGAGAATAGGGGTTTGCCTTGGTCAAACCCCACTTTGGTAATCAAACCCTAAACAATGAAATGAGATGAAAAGAGAGTGATAAATAGATAACATACAAATGCAAATTCCATAAACTTACCAGACCATTGATGCTCAAATATGAAGATGTGCAATGAAGAACTCCAATAACTTGACTTGATAATGCTTGATTTTCTTGAATGCTTAATGAGTGCAAGAGATTGTATGTGATTTGGAGATAGATGATTGTAGGAGATGTAAAATGAGGTGAAAAACCCTTATTTATACTTGATTTTACTATAATTTCCTGAAAGTAACACATCACAGGTCGACCTTAAGGGTTAGAGGACAAAATATTGCTAGAAATTTAAAATAATTTTGAGTTTTGTGCCAAAAAGGACTAAGTCGCCCTTATTGGCGACTTAGTCCCACTTAAGAAAATTAAGTGGGTGTCAGGAATTTCAGGACATTAAATGTTTTCCAACAGGAATATCCTTAACAACACACTTGAAAATGACTAGAAAGTGTATTAAGGGGTCATTTAGACATGAGAAAGAAATTAGTGAAATTAAGCCGAGAAAAGCGTGAAATCTTGTTACAAGACTTTACAACACTTCAAAATAGGACTTAATAAGTGATAAAAAGGTGATTTTTAGGTGAATTGTAATGAATAGAGTTTAGAAAAGTGTAGAAATATTTTACAACACTTCACAACACCTTCACAAGACACTATAATTTGAATGTTAAGTCCTAATATGATTTTTTTGACCACATTACAACATTATATCTAGGAAAAATCAAGCCAAATCCCATTAGAAAGACTCAAGTGAGCATAAAAATGTCAACTATACATTTTTGGTGACACAGTTCTAAGGATAAAGACTCATTCAGAACCCAAAATATTTGGTTTCGAAGACCAGGAACCAGTTTCCATAAGTGAACTAAGGAACTTGAAGGAGAACAGGGATCATTAACTGAATCAAATCACAAGAACATCTTAGAAGTGTGTGTATGGTGAGTTCATTTCCTTTTATTCAAAAACTATAACAAACGACCATTAATCAAGCAAAGCAAGCTACGTAAATCACCTAACCCCAAAAGTAACCTGGACATTGCTTCACTGCCAGTCAGGCGTCCATAGCCCCGACAGAGTTGTCACTGTGACCCCATGAACATTTCTCTACTGCCAGTCGGGCATCCATAGCCCCAATAGAGTTGTTCGCACACCCACACAGTTGTTTTATTTTCATTACTTCCTTTCTTTCTTTTTCAAATGTTTTCCTCTTGGTAATCTTTCTTTTGCTCAACTATGTAAGCATTGAAGCTTACTGTGGGTTTGGAATCATAATGGTCATTGGAGCAGACTTAAGATTTTTCACTTGCTAGGTCCTTTTAATAGCCATTGTACAGTTCTTCAGAAATAATTTAGTGTGTGTTTTGTGCAAGATTTGAGATGAGTGTGAAAGGATTCAACCAAGGGTCATGTTCTAGGTCAAGTTTGAGTTCAAATAAGGAAACCATTCCATAGAAGTGATCAGATACCAATAGTTGGGAGTGAATATTTATCCAAAGAACACAAAAGCAGGTAGCAAAGTGAATTGTTCATCAAACCAAGCATAGCCACCGCATCAGAAATAAAGGGAACACCCTCAACAAAACAAGAAGGCTGGGAGAACGAGCAAAACAAAAGAAAAAACACAACAACAAGACAAAGGAGACCTAAAATAACCTATATACAGGTATTTACAGAGACTAGCTTAGAAGAGCTTAGGCAAGGAAGTAATGGTTGAGGTGTTTCCCATTGACAAGCAATGGGACATCATCACTAGTTAGTGTATTGAGGCGGAAAGCATTATCTCCTAAAATTTTAGAGATTTGAAAGGGGCCAAGTTGGAGCTTGTCAAATTTTTCATGTCCCCCTTTCTTTTCATGGGTATTGTCCGAACAAAGGACTAAATCAGCAATCCTAAAGGCCTTAACTTTGGCTCGACAATTGAACCATCTTTTGATCACACTCTGATGTTTGGAAATTTTTTCAATAGCTTAGTCATGAACTTCTTCTAAGTGGAGCAATTCAGTTAAATGGGCTTTTCAGTGGTCTCCCTCTTCATAAAAGGTGTTGATGAACTAGAGGGTGGGGATCTTGAGATGGACGAGAAACACAGGCTCCAAACCATTAATGAGGTGGAACGGGGAATCACCTCGAGAGGCCTTGTGGAAGGTGCGATCTTCCTAAAGGGAAAAATGCAACTGGGTGTGCCAATGCTTGGGGTTTTTATTGAGCAATTTCTTGATTATGGTGATCAGGTTTTTGTTGGTGGACTCAACTAGACCATTGCCTTGAGGGTAATAGTTGGATGAGAACTTAAGGGCAATTCCATAATCAAAGTCCCAACTAGAAAACTTGAGTGAGGAAAAGGCAGGGCCATTATCACAAACAAGGGCATATGGGCAACCAAAACGATTCAAAATAAAACTTTCAAGAAAATTAATTACCACCTCTTTAGTGCATTTCCTGCAGGAAATTGCTTTTTTCCATCTAGTACAATAATCAGAGGCGGTTAGAATGTACCTGTGACCCGTAGAGGATGGTGGGCTTACCAAACTAATGAAGTCAAGACCCCACTAAGCGAACGGTCTTACCTCCAAAACCGGTTGCAGCGGGACAACATTTCATTCTCTGGTTACAGCCGTCTGGCACACATGGTAGGTTCAAACATGATTGTGTGCATCCTTGAACACTGTCAGCTAATATTACCCAACCTGCAAGATTTGATGAGCGGTGGAAGGGCTAGATCCATGAACGGTGCCAAATTTATCATGAAATTCCTTTAACACTCGTGCTGCCTCTTCTTTCCCAAGGCATCTAAGGTAGACCCATTCATGATTCCTCTTGTATAGTTAGACCCTTACAACATTTAGTTGTTTTTTTTCAGTCAGAGAGCATGTTTTTGAACTCCCTGTAGGCAAGGCGGGCACTTGTTATTTAGCAGGTAGTAAACAATGTTGTCATACCACTCTCCAGGGGAGACATCTTCAAGTTGGTACTGTTGTATGGTAAGTTCGGGTCCTGCTTCAGCCAACATTTCAGCTATCATTCAAGTGAGGGCCTACCCTCTTACTAACTTCATAGGTTGAATCTCCATGTCATATTCCTACAACAAGGTAACCCATTTTTCTATTCTTTCTCCCAACTAATTCTGCATCAGCAATGTTTTTACTGTCGGATTAGGCACAATGACAAATACCTTGTTTCGTAAGATGTAGTGTCTAAATTTCTTGACTCCCTTGACCAAGGCGTAGGCCTGCTTCTCCATGTTATGGTACCTCAACTCAACATATTTTAATGGAGCACTCATGAAGGAAATCAAGTGCTCACTCCCTTCATTATCCTTTTGAGTCAAGATGTTGTCACAAGAGTGATCTGAAGCAAATGAGTAGATGTAGAACGACTTGAAGTAATCTAGCTGACTAGTACAGGTGCATCAACAATTGCTTTCTTGATTTCCTTGAAGGCATGTTTCGCCTTCGGCATCCACTCAACTTTGGCATCCTGCTTTAGCATAGCATTAAGTGGCTTAACTATCTCAGCAAATCCAGTGATGAATTTTCTGACAAAGTTTATCTTTCCAAGGAAAGATTTCAGCTCCTTCTTGCTACCTAGTAGCTGAATTTTCAAGATAGCCTGAATAGGCTCAGAATCTATTGAGATTCCTTTCTCTGAGATCACGTGCCCGAGAAGCTTTCCTTCGGTAACTCCAAAGGTGCACTTCTTTGGATTTAGGGAAATCCCGAATTCCCTACATTTCTAAAAAACTTTGCATAAATCAGTGACATGATCGCCTCACTTTTTTGAAACACCATGAGATCATCCATATAAATGATAATGCACTTTCCAATCAGATCTTTAAAGGCAATATCCATTGCATGCTAGAAAGTGGTGCCATCATTGATGAGTCCAAACAACATTCTTCTATATGCAAAGGTTCCCCACTTGGTGGTGAATGTTGTCTTGTGCCTATCCTCATATTATACCATTATCTGATTGTACTCGAAGTATCCATCTAAGAAAGAAATCATTTGAGATTCGTTAACTATCTACAACACCTCATCCAATGAGGTTACTAGATAATTGTCCTTCTTGAAACTTTATTCAAGTTGTGGAAATCTACACACAATCTGATTTCTCCATTCTTTTTCTTGACCGGGACCAAATTGGCCACCCACGTGGAGTGCCTGATTGGAAAGATAATTCTAACAGACAACAACTTGTGAACTTCCTTGTATATGATGGGCTCCAACAATGAATTAATCGGACACTGTCATTGCTAGAAAGGTCGTACATCCAGCTTGAGGGGAATGGTATGTGTGATGAGAGGTGTCATATGTTTTTAAATCTTCGTAGCTCCAAGCGACCACATCATGATACTTGTGCAAGGAATCAATGATCCCTTTCTTTTCTTCTGGCATGCACACTTTGCAAATGAATACATTTTTAATCTTCTCGGTTGTTCCAAGATTATGAGTATCACATTGATTATTGATGGAGTCCTTTGCTTGTTGATCCTGATCTAAATCAAATATACACTCAAGTTGGACCATACCCCTGGGAATTATGTTGGTTTTGAGGTTAATGACTCCTATATCCAACTCAGCCTCTTCAAGATCAACCTCATCAATTATTTGAGTTGCAAACACGTCAAAGTTGGTAATGAAATCTAAGGTGTGCTTGTCATCATTGAACACCTAAAGATTGGTAACGTTGTCTAACACCGACGGAGTGGAAGTAAGCTCAACAGTGAACCTTTTGAGGTCGGACAATGAAATATTTTGTAGTGTGTTGGCTTCCTGTGCTAACGCATCAATCGTATGGTTTTGGGAGCGAGGGATTAGTTAAATATTAAATATATCTAGACTCTCTAAAAGATCCCAAACCCTATGCATGTAATTTGATAGCCTTCTATCATGGAAAGAATATAACTTCCTAACTTGTTTTACCACTAACTCTGAGTCACCAAAGACTTGTAGCATTTTGAATTTCTTCCTTAGAGCCATCAAAATACCATGAGCTAGTGCTTGATACTTTGCTATGTTGGTTGTGCAATAAAATTGAAGCCTATGAACAAAAAAGTATGACTTACCTGTGGGGCTGATGAGTTCGAATCCAACTCCCTCTCCCTACTAAGACTTAGACCCGTCAAAGCATAGTGTCCAAAACTTGGAGGACTCTTTATCTCAAGTGCTAATTATACATTCATCTTTCCTTGGATGCACACTTACATCTACAATTTCTGGGGAAGGCACAAACTCAACATCACTATAGTCAAGTAGTTCAATTTGAGGCTCCTTCTTCGGTAAAACTTGTCCACTAATATGAGCAATTGTTGTTTGAAAAATACAACATTCAAATTCTGAGTGGGCAGCGTTGTGAACCCTGCACCAACTGGGTAATAGGAGCTCTTTGAAATCCATCCTTGCTCCTAGGCTGAGCTAATTTTGCACACATTTTTCAATAAATTCCTAGAATCCATCCAATAATCCCAAATTGCCATCTTCATTGGATTCCTTGTCATCGGACTCAACCAGGACCTCAGTGCTCTGGGGCATATAGGTTAAATTAGCAGGGGGATGCACAACACCAAGAGGATTTCCTTAGTCTCCTCCCCTTCTTGAGGCTCCAATGCTTCTTAGTATGCCATGGGAGAATAATTGCCCAACTTTGTTTCAACAAACATGTCATTGGTATTGTTGTACTCCATGATCATAAACTTCATACGTGGTTCCCAATCCATGTGGATCTGGTTTGGCAGCCATAGGTGAGAAAATTCAATAGCAGCATACCCATTCAATGCTTTGGTGAAATCTCGTCCCAATATTATGTTGTATGTGTCAGGGATATCTACCACTTGAATATCAGTGACTTGTTGCACTCTTGGGTCTGCAACAATCTACATAGTGATCCGGTTAATTTCTCCAACTATATTCACCTCAATTTTTTACATTTGCGTCACCTTTCTTCTGGAAGGAGTGGGGACTATTCCCAATGCCTTACATACGGCCAGCGGCATAACATTGGATGATGCTCCTGAATCGAGCAAGCAGTTGTGTAGGTTCTTCCCAAATATTCTTATAGTAGTGAGAAAGGGCGGTGTTTCTAACTTCCCCTGGAACAAACCCATGGGTGTGTCTACCTAAGCTACTTGATTTTTATCTTTCTCATTGGTCTTATCCTTGGTCAGACATGGTTTTTCTCCTTGGTAGGTTGCTTTCCCATTTGTTGATTTGAAGGTGCATCTATTTTCTTGCCTAAGATTTCTTTGATGACAGGCTCATTTAGTGATTCATCAAAGGAAACTCTCTTGGTAGGTACCTCTTGTGCTGACTTAGAAGAGGCAGTCCCATTAATTATTTGGAAGAAAGCATTTCTAACTGCTGGGACCTTGAGCAAATCAAAGGAAAATAAGCTTATTTTCACCTTCTTAAATTATTCAGCGACGTAGTCACCCATTTGTTCAATTTCTGTGTCAAAGTATTTTCTTTGGGAAGAGCTAATGGACTGGGTTTGCATTTGATTTGGTTGTTTGTTTCTATTAAAGTACTGAGTGGGCACATGGGGGTAACCTGGATTATTGCTAGTTTTTGGATCAGGTGGAGTACTGAAGTTATTATGTGGGATAAGGGTTGTGAAAGGCCCTCTTGCTTTCCTACTTCTTAAGTTATACGGGGTCACTCTTTGGTGAAACATCTGAACTTCATCCTCACGTGACTCCTCTTCATCTACTGGACCATTATCTATCGAAGTGAAGAGCTGAGATAGAGTGTCTCCGTTACTTACCTCTTTTGCTTCTTCATCCTTTGAGGGAGTAGTCTCCTTTTTAGGCGTGTTGCTTTCACTCCTCATAAATGGGGCTTGGTTGACCACGAGCACAGAAGAATCGTACGGTTCAGATGGGACTATGTCCCTACAACCAACATTGTCAATAATTTTTTGGACCTCCACTTGAAAGATCTCTACAGCTGTCTAGAACTCAGGGCAATCCAATTCAGAGTGCCTATTTGTTTTATGGATCTGGCACCATCTGAATAAAGCTACCTCAGCTAAATATACACCGCTTGTCATTTTTTCTATGTTAGCTGGCTGGTCAAGAGGGATGGGAACACCTCCATTGTTGGGCCTTGTATTCCATGTCCAATTTTTCCTCTATGAAGGCCTCATTTTGAAGTTCTGGTTGGAATTTTGTCCTCTTGTAATTTTGTCTAGATGAGGTACCTGCATCACGACTGTCTCTATTATCCCTGTTGAGGTTGGCCTGAATGCTTCGTTGGGAAGCCTGCAACTGGTTGTTCTGATTCCTGAAGTGTGTCATCTCAGTTGAAATTTTCTTGATCATCTCCGTCAATTCGTCAATTCGATCCTTTTCTATATTGTTCAGCTGTGATGCTTGGTTTTGGAAAATAAATGGTTGTACTGTTGGTTGGTTTTGCTGGATGGATGAAAACTCGGGCCCTTGTAGATATATAGGCACTTGGGGTGGCTGAGGATAGATCTATTACTACTGCGATTGCGAGTAGTGAGGCGTTGGGGCACTTGATTCATTAGTGGTCTTGGATGAGGAACCATGGGTAGTTGTGGAACTTGATTCATAATTGGTGTCTGATTTGTCAAGGCCTGAGTAATTCCTTGAGCTTGCATTGGATGAGTGACCAATCCTAGAGAAGACAGCAAGCCAAAAATATTTTTCCCCAAGTCAGTGCTTGCTATGACCACCTCGGCATAGGCGTCTATCAACCTGGTGGGTGGTGGGAACATTCTTTTCACCAATGCAGTGGTGAGGTTGTCTAGAGAAGCATACTAGACCAACAGGGCTAAAGCGTCATCAACCACGTATGGAGCTTCTAGCCTTGTATATGCACGATGAAAGCAATCATTAAAGGAACTAATTGGTTCGTTGAATTCTCTCTGAAGGAACATAAATTGCTGATATAACTCTGACGAGCTGATCGGGATCTTATATTTCTGTAAG
This sequence comes from Sequoia sempervirens, assembly GCA_007258455.2. Classification (NCBI taxonomy): domain Eukaryota; kingdom Viridiplantae; phylum Streptophyta; class Pinopsida; order Cupressales; family Cupressaceae; genus Sequoia; species Sequoia sempervirens. Next base: position 69,304,605 of record VDFB02109042.1, on the reverse strand, counting down.
AAAGAGTTCTTCAATATGTTCCAGGAGGTGAATGATCTAGTAGGAAAGTTAATGTACCAGTAGAAGGCCTCTTCCTCAAAGGATTAAGGAAACTGTTTGCAAGACACATCCTCATGATCTATTTGCATGTCCTTCAATGTCATTTGAAAGATCTTGATATGTTCCTTTACTGTCCTTTGCGGATCACGTGGATAAAATTTCATGCAAAATCTCTCTAGATTATTTGGCATGTCATGATAAACTTGGAAGGACAACGGAAAAGGATTATTTCCCAACCAAACCATAACAGGAGGCAGAGGTTGTGCTTGTTGTGTGACAATAACTTGGGGCTGCACCGAGGCAGCAACAATTGGGACTACGCCTTGGACTTGAAGGGCTAGGGCAGGGGTAGGGGCAGTGCCCTAACCGTGGGAAGTGAGCATCTAGAAGGCTATTTGGGGCAGCTAAGAAGAGGAAGTGGATGTTGAGAAGGAAGGATGAGTGTGGTGTAGAGCAATGGAAGGGAGAAGTGAGGATGAAGAAGAGGTGGAGGGAGCGGATGAGATTGATGAAGTTGCTTCCCCTCTTTTAGCTCTCTTAGCCTTGGTAGGGGGTTGTAGCTCTTGAAATTCCCCTTTATTTGGTGTGAACCTTAAAACTCTGTGGAATCTTTCAGAGGAAAATGAACCAATTTGATCCAGCTTAACACAATTCAAGCCCTCCTTCTAGCACCAGTTATGTTGATGGGTGTTTTTGCACTTCTCAACACAGGTAATGCCTAAGTGCATCACCTCTCTTGAAAGACAATTTCCTACAAGCAAATTGCAAAAAACTATCCCAAGGTCTCTCGGATGTTAGGTCATGACTTGCTTGGAATATCTTAGTTGGTTCATGTGATTTGTTGGTAATCATAGGGCAGCCTTACGCATGTTAAGTTGGAGGGAGGTTGGTTCGTTAAATGGAGTTCCTAAGATTTTGAAGATGATGTGCAATTGTTGCAAGTTCAAAACAACAGTCTAAAGCTCCACTTTTATCATCAAATTTGGCTTTATAATGATGCTAGAACTTTGCCTAAATTGCTATTTCAAAGAAAGGTCAAAAGGGAAGGGAAAGGAGGAAGTTCCTAGACCTACAACTATCAATGAACAGTGATAATGGAGGATGCTACAGTGGACAACCTTCCTGAAACTAAGTTCCACTTAACCAAATCAACTAACAGTATCATGAAACTAGTGCTATCTTCTAAGGCCTGCAAATTTTCAACTGTTCATTCACCATAAAGCATGAATAAAAGAAGAATTTTAAGTGCAACAATTAATTTATGTTTAGACTAGCTTTACACTGCTATTTATCATCAACAAACAACAAAAAGCATGAACAAGGAAGGGCATCAACACAACAGTATTCTTCAACATCAATGAACAACATTCACTAAACTACTAAAAGCATGCAAAATACATAGAACAACAAACTAAATCTACTCAAATATATCAACTATGAGGAGATGAATCATGAAACATGAAGGAAACTCAAGAATCCACCAAAAGCAATGAATTTCTATTAGAATTTCAGCACCATGTCTTTACAACAACTCAACTCTCTTGAAAATGAGAGGATACCCCCTATTTATAGTTTTCAAAAAGCAAAATGAATGGCCAAGATTTAATCTCACTATGTGGCCAAGATTCATTACAAATTAGGGTTTCACCTACCCCTCAATATTTTACAATTTAAAATACATTCCTTGTCTTTTCTCTATTTTGTCTTCTAGTGCCCTGTCACTATAACACTCTTGTCTTGTAGTGAGTTTCCCTTTCGACTGTAGCTACACCATGAGGAACTCATCATCAATGACAGGATTTCCTTGATTTTTCTACACGGTGGCATACTCCACGAATTTTCCCATTAGCACCTAAAGTTTATTCCACTCTATTATATCAGATTGGAGCACTTGGAAGGTCAATTTTTTGGACCTACTAGTGATCAGCTCCCAATTCCTTGTACACTTAGGCACGTTCTTGATCACCTACTCTAATTGGGCGAAGGCTCGATCAAAAAAATCCATAAAATCTGGCGTTAATGAATCTATAGCCCCATTTTCCATTTTCTTATGAAAATACAACCTAATCTTCTCGGGGTCTAGCTTGATGGCAGGCATATCGTAATTTGTCATGAGCTTCAAATATTCCTCACAGTCTACCCTATGTTCTTTGACCCACTCCAGGTCCAGCTCTACTTCATGGAGTACCCGCTCTAGGACTTCCCTTTTGTGGTCTAAGCCCATTTTCCATGTCTCAACCAGCTAATAATCATCCTTTGCTAGGGACAACTCTTTCTCTGAGGTTCTCTCAGTCATCTTGAGGATAGCCTCGAGTTTAGGATATGTAGTCATGTATAGTTCAGGGAAGCTATTACAAATTCTCTCAGTGCCCTTGAGTTGCTTTTGTACTTCCCAAAACTTGTTGGTCATTCGGACGGCATGGCCAATGCCCATATCACCATTGTAGAGCACTCGCTAGAACCACTCTTCAGTATGCTTGGTCTAGTTCTTTCTCCTCTCTAATTTTCTTATGTGTTCTTTGGAAAGCAACAGAGGTGGGGTAGATGAAGTTGTTGGTAGCTCCTCAATAGAAGACCACTATTGTGTGTAGGCGATGAGGTCTACCACTTATGCCTTCAACTCCTCCTTGGAGGATTGATCCTTACTCATCTAACAAAAAATTGTGGCAACTGATCCTTGGAGCTGATCAATATTTTTCTCTCTCATAGAGGTACCCAAGTCAATGGTGTAGATGTTATAACTAACCCCTTCTGCTTTGTCTATCAATAGGGTGGAAATTTGCACTGCCCTTGATCCAGACGCATCCATCGTGATGTGGGATCAGACTCTCAGTTTCTTTTCCTTCTTTGTACCTATTTGAGCTCATGCAAAGATAGCCTCCAGTCTTTCCTTGGGATCCATGGGGACATGGGTCTTCTTTTGTAGCTACTTTTCTAACCAATCTGGCATTTGAGATCCCACATTTTGTGATTCATGATCACCTTCTTCTCTTTGGGCATGCTAGATCTCCCTTTCCTCATGGCAAGGCCTCTTGTTCTATTTTCTCCTCTTCTTCCTCATCTGAGTCCTAGATCAATATGGGATTTTCTTCGTGTGGTCCAGTAGTAGCTACATTTTTTTTAGGGTTTTCCTTCCCTTCAGATGCCCTTTCTTCTTCTTTCCCGAGCTCTACATGGTGTTCTAGTTCAAGGCTCTTTTTCATTTCAGCCTCTTCTTCAGGCTTATCTTCTTCTTCTTCAGCTTCAGTCTCTTTCTTTCCTTCCTTCTCTTCAGGGGTGATTCTTCTTCTTGATTGAGGCCTTTGGCTTACCCCTTTGTTGGAGGCCCTGTAGATATTTCCATGTCATCATCACTTTCCTCCTTTTCTCCAGAGAGCTATCTTTCAACTTCCTCTCCAACATCCCTGAGTTGTTTGAAAAAATCCTCCTTGAGCTCTTGGTTAGAAGACTCCACTATATACATGGCACCAAAGTCCTCAACATCTTCTTCTGAGGACTGTGACCCCCCCTCTTCATATGCCACTACATCTATGGTCACATTCTGATGTTCAAGGTGCTCATGGTAGTCGTCCCTAAAGGGATCTTCGAGTTCCTCCTCTGTTTCTTTAGCAGTCTCTCCATTTCTTCTAAGATCTGCATGGTTGCCTCCATCTTTGGTGGTTTAGTTAGAGGGGGGATAGGGAGACTAGCAATAGGTTGGGCCATGGCAACCTTGACAACAAGATTCGTCAACACCCCAGAAAGTTCAATGGGTATGCTTTGCATATGTCTTGCAAAATCTTCTGGCAGGGTGAGAGTAGGAATTATAGTTGTGGTTGTTGAAGGAACTGCAATTGAAGGAGACATCGAGGAAGATGAGAGTAGAGAGGTTGTAGTGGAGGATGAATCCCTCACCATAATTGGGAGAGTCGACAAGGTGGAGCAAGGTGAACCGAGATGTCCACCGCGGGTGGAGAGGAAGTAGACAATGCTTGAAATGTGGGAGGAGGATTAGTAGCAGTGGCAATCGCAGTCATGGTGAGAATAGAGGTGGAAAGTGGTGACTTTGGTTGCTCGGCCTCTTCTTCTTCTCCCTCGTGCAGTGGGTCCTCCTGGATCGTAGGCATCTCAGAGAATCCACCTGACTTCTTTGCTTTCTTTGAGGTCTCACCTTTTGAGGCCTTTCATGAATAGACCTTATGCTTGGGTTGGAATTTAGTTACCTCCTTTCTATTCCTTGATATGGTGGAGGGAGGAGACTTGGGAGCCTCCTCAATTGGAGCAGTAGCAGTCCCATTGTTTGTTTCACTCTCGAGCTCATCCTCAAGCTCACCGTATCTGAGCATCAATCCATTGTCTCATTCTATGCTCCATTGGTTTCATCATAATGTCAAGGTCGTTATCTACTTCATTCTAGTCTATTAGGGGCAACAACATGTTGGCAACAACATCATACCTCAGATCTATTATAGTGTTTTCATCTTCTACAATCCGATCCAGTATCGAGAATAGTTTGACCATCTTGGAAAAGTAAGCGGTCATGCACATATAGTGCCTCATGCGTATCTCCTTGTCGTCCCAACAGTTAGCCCAAAAATCTTCAACATTGTGCAAGTGGGCATATTCCCTTCCAACAAACTTCTTTAATTTGTCATATGGATCCATCCTTGGTCAAGCAATGTGGAGCCCCAGGTTATATTCAATGATCTCCTTCTTTGAATATTCCACACACTATGCGGTCGTGAGAGCATACATTCCCTATCCAAATGTGAGGGGATATGGTATCCCTGCTCGATGCTTGCCACTAAGGAGAGTGTGCACATTTTGCAGTTGCTTGGAAACTTCTAGCAAGATCAACTGATCATTTAGGTACTGAGGCAACTTGTATGGCCTTTCAAAGAAGCCTTTTGTTTGGATGTAAGTGAATTTGGAGAACTTTATAAATAGAAATATGAACCTATGGATAAATGCACGGGAGTTGTGCGAGACTCTCCTCTCAAAGTCCCCTTTGAGAAGTCTGATAATGTGCCCAATGAAGGCATCATTCACCCTGTAGTAGTCTTTCTTGAAATTATGATATTGGAGCTGCGGGTGCTTGTCATATACCTTTAATTCTCTTCCTGGAGTTGGGCTTTGTGCAATAGATAATCCTCTATAGGGAAATGGATCAACCAAGAGATACACCAAGTAAGAGGTCATATAGAATTGAGAGGTCTTCTTGACCGCCAGGAACTGCTAATGCAAGTTGTTACTGATCATTCCAGCCCAGTGAAACTTGGTCTTTCCTCTGATGATCTCCTCAATGAAGTAGAACATGTAGTCTTGAAAGTAAGCGGTTGTGGGAATGCCCATGACTCTACTCAACAAGGTCACCAAGTCGTGATAATCTTCATAAAAGTCACTCTTGAACAACTCTTGGGGCACCTTGTTAGCATTGCCCCTCTTCTCCTTTAACTAGTATTGGTTGATTAAATTTTTGCATTTTAGGGGGTCGACCTTCCACATATTTTCTGCACGTTCCTTTTTCATTTCCTCCATAGGGTCAAAGGTAGGGATGTGGAACATTTTTCCTATGGACCTGGCAAACAAATCATTCAACACCTTACCCTCTTGATCAACTATCCTTCTACTTTTTTCCTGATATGCTTCTCTACAAGCCATTACCAACTCTGGAGCTGCAATAGCGGGTGGGAAACCAACTGCCTTAGCCAAACCACTCTTTCTGATTCTCTCTGCATTGTCTGTGGTGGGGTTGGCGATGACCCTTTGTTTGAATTTGTCTATATCAACCTGTCCGAGATTAGAACCCATGATCGTGTCCCAGGCAGAAGTGACCCTAGAGGTCACTTCTACTCCCTAGAACTGGTATTTCATCTGATCCTTATCTTCCTTTCCTCTTGGAACTTTGGAAAACTTCTTCCCTTTATCTTTCTCTGCTGACACCCCCAATGGTCCTACAACTGATTCCATAAATCGTGCAAACAGAAGCACAGTAAGCACATTCACATAAAAAATGAGGGGAGCGTTAGTGAAATCCTACAAAACAGATGTTAGATCAAGCATTTCATCATAAAAGATCATAACATTTGTTAAAAGTCATCATTTGGCTCTTTTTTGGGGAAGATAGAGCAATGCGGGCTGAGGGATGTGGGTTTCCCTAGGCTGGCGACCGTTTTGGAGAAGGCAACAGGGAAATGATGTAGAAGACACGATGACCCGCATGTCGCCACCCACATTAAGATTTATGCACCATAACTAGGGCCCACCATGGTGTTAAGGCATTTGGGCACATGGGTTGATCATTTATGAAGTTCTAGAGGTGCTTGTTCAACTAATTCTCATGCGGGTCAAGAGGGTGTGGAGGCTAGGGATGTCTTAGCCATTTGGAGCTTCATTGTTTGGAACGACACTGGCATGACGGAAGCCCGCAAATGGATTCTTGCATTGCGGGACCTGCGGGCAGAAAGGTCGGCTCATCTTTCATTGAAGGTTCAATCATTTGGGATCATGTAGGCAGAGACCTACAAAAAGATGTCAGGAGGTGGCTGTTCAAAGACAACAAAGACGGGACGACGGCCCGCAAACGATAGTCTGCATCATCGGGCCCGCAAAAGGCATCGACATGTTTTATTCATTCAATGAGGATTAGATGGCAACAGAAGGATCGAGCCCCACAAGGCGAGTGGCGGGTTAGGCTTGGCTATTTGGAATGGCGGTCAGGGGTTGACGGCCCGCAGGTGGCGACCCACAATAGAATACCTACTCCCAACTTTACTTAGTCGTCTTGTGCATGAGGGACCGAGAGGAGATAAATGGCGCGGAGTCCACAACATGGATGGATGGGACTTCATGGCCATTTGTAAACAACAAAGGGGAATAGGTTGCCCATGGACAACGGTCTGCAAAGCCCAACCTACAAGGAGGCCCAACCTTAGGAAAATTTCAAGCGATTTGGACAGTGATAGGAGAAGCGAGGTCTGCGAGGCAGAAAGAAGTGAGGGCCCCACCTTGTATGATGGGTGTTATGTTGGTGATGAAGGGACAACAGAAACCTGCAAAGAACGTCTCACAAAAGAGGCTCAAGGCTTAGTGTTTTACTTAGGACGTGGACTAGACGGGGCACACCATGTGGAAAGCCAGAAGGAGGTAGCCATGTGAGGAATGGAGAGTAGGAAAGGGTGGCCCGTAGGTGGTGGTCTGTAGGGGCGGGCCTGCAACAGATCAGGGATCCCCGACTTTAAACTTAGGTTTTTGGTTGCCCCAATCAACGACGACAAAATGGAGGCGTCAGTCTGCATTTACGGGGCTGCCACGAGCGACAACCGAAGCTTATGAAGTTTTTCATTTGGTTTGTAAGGTCAATGGTGAAGGTTATCTTGCGCGCCGCAGGGGCATGAGTGCCCTGGCCAAGAACAACAAATGATGAGTCAAGTTTTGCAAGGCCCTAAATGGCCGATTTTGAAGGGTTTTCAAATTTTCAAGAGGTGGGTTTTGTGCGGAATTCAGTGCCCTAACTGACTCAAGGTTTGAACCTCTTAAGATCTTAACAACTTTGAAAGAAAACTATTAAAAATGTGACCAAAGCGGCAGCGGCGAAAAACCTACCTGAAGATCTCGCAAGAACCAGAGAAGAATCTGATAATTGCAATGCTCAAATGACGACGAGATCACACAAGTGCAATGGCGGTGACAGATGGTAGAGCTCGCTAACAAATTTCTAAAAAAGGGAATGAAAATGACAGGTTGACTGGGCTATTTATAGGAAATTGATCATTAATGACCTGCATTTATGACTTGTACGACGACAAGCGAGGTTGGTGGGCATGAACTTTGAAAAGGCCAGTGGCAGGAAAGGTGGAGTCCGCGATGAGGGCGATAGTGAAACAAACACCGTTTGGTAGGTCAGCGAAGGACGTGGGGCCCACCATGCAGGCAGACGACCCGAGCCGACCGCCATAGAAATGATGAAAGCTGGAGGGAATCCCACATGGGGAAACCTGCAAGGGCGAACCCGCATCGAACAAAAGACGACAATCCCAAAGACCTAAGGAAAATTGCTAGAAGAGCTTCGCGAAGGCAAAAGACATGAAAATTTTAAGGGTGGTGAAACTTGGTCAACTCAAAATAGTAATTCTATGACTCCTTGACCACTTAGGATTCAAAAATAGGGGGCACACAAAATGAGGCAACAACAAAAGTGACCCGATGAAGGTGAAAAGAGAGGGTCCCCATTCCGAATGTGGCGTGTGTGCTATAGGCACAACAAATCCTAACCTAAAGGACATGTGGGAATGGTTAAAGAACAAGATTATAAAGAAATTGGAAGCTTGGAACAAGCAGTATCTATCAATAGTAGGAAGGACATAGGTATGTCAAAAAATTATTTCCTCCTATAATGTCTATTATGCCTCAGTATGGATGTTTAGTGGCTATCAAGGAAATTAAATTCAAAAACGAATAAGGAAGTTTCTTTGGTCTAATGGTAAGGGAAACAGAAAAAGACATGTGGTCTTTTGGGACTGGTGTTTTATGGAGAAGCAAAAAGGGGGCTTGGGTTTAAAGGATCTCAAAAGGCAAGGGATTGCCCTAGTTGTCAAATGGATCTGCAAGAGCATAGTTGGTGAAGAACCATGGAAGGTTCTGGTGAGACATAATATCAACAATGGAGTCCACAAGAATGCAAAATCATGGAAGAACCTGCCCATTGTTGACCTCTTATTTGGAAATTTCCCAGTCTCCCCACCGGGGTCCAATGTTTTCAAGAGCTTGTGGAAGGCCTGGGACAACTGCAAAGAAAAGGTGCTCTATGAATACCCAATTAAAGAAGAGTTAAATAGAAACATCCTTAACAAATCTAGATGGTGGAACACTCTCCATAATAATAAGCCACTGACACTCCTTCAAAGATGCTCAGCCAAAGAGTGGAACAAGAAGGGAATTTCCCTATTCAACAATATCATTGAGAATGGTGGGTTGATCAACTAGGAAACCCTTAAGTAGGACTTTAATCTCCCACAAACTCAAAAGAGAACCCATGAAAGACTAAGAAATCATAATGTTATCTTAAATAGCTTAAATCCTTGTGTTGTTAATAAAAATCTAGAGCTTGATTGGTTGAAAGATAAAGGAATAACACACCCCAAAGCAAAATAAATTTATAAAGCCTTGGAAAACCCCCTAACCTGCTTGATGTGCTTAATAAAATTGGAATATTAACATTAATCAAAAGCATTAGGAAAAGTATTTCAATAGAATTTGGGAAAATGTGCTTGAATAAAAAAAGTTGGGTTCAAATGGATACTGTTGTTACAAAAAATGTCAAAGTTTAACCCAAAAATTAGTCCTATTTGTGATGTGTGTAAAAATTTGAATTTGTCTCTCATTTATTCTTTGATTGCTTCTATGCTAATGAGGTGTGGAAACTATTTCAAATTGATTTATCTGGTGGGGGGGAAGAAAAGAATAAAAGAATAAAAGAAATAGTATTGGGAAACATTGATAAATTAGGAAAACCTCTTAATTTATTTTGGATGGTTCTAACTACTAAAATTTTGTGGAAATTATGGAAAGATAGGAATGCAGAAAAATATCATGGCACTAGGAGGGCACTTACTGAGTCTAATAGAAGACTCACAGTGCATAATGTATATATGCAGGTATCCATCACATTGGAGGTTTCCAAAGAAAATTTTGAAAGACTAATGAAAAATGGCAAGGTGGAGATAAAGAAAGAAGAGTTGATTCAAGCCAACTAGTGGTTGTACTATAAACCAACAATGAAGTATCTTCTAAAAGATGGAAACATTGTTGACAGAAAGGGAGGAGAAGTGAGAAGAAAGTTGAAACAAGACTGAAACAAGACTGAAACAAGACTTGAAATTAAGATAAATTACATTTTTGTTGAGTTGGAGATGTAAAGAAGGAAGCATAGCATCTATCGCTTTAAATTTTGTAATGTAATGAACACAGTATATAGTCATATAGAATAGAATCCTTTCCAAAGCTAGATATATTGTAACACTGAAATTCTGATCAACATGATCAATTTTGTAATCTATTCTAAATATTAAAAAAAAAATCTAAATCTTTAATTCCTTTTTAATTCATTTTTCTTTTTCCTAAATGATTCTCTTTTAATAATTCATCTCAAAATAAAAAATCAACCTTATTTAATTTTCCAAAATTAAATGACAATGAAAACACATATATTCAACCCCACAATTATGATAATCTTAAAAAGAATAACTTACCCCTTTATTTTACTAATTTTCATGAAATAACAAATTAGATAAAAACAATCTGTAACTCATCAAATATTTTTACTTTCAATAAGGAATTTAAACTATCATTTAATTCCTAGAAATTTCATTTATGAGCAATCTAGAAATTTAAATCATTAATTTTAAATCAAACAATCATTGGTAATTCACAACATGAACAGGCTCTGAAATCACCTTAAATTCCAATCTGGGTTAACATAGGTAATTCACAACACATATTATACTCAAATCGAGTACAATCAGATATTGAAAGGGAAGGGGGCCCAATGTGACATCTCCAAATATAACCTATATTGGGGAATAACTCATAACTATGAAGATAGGTAGAGAAATATCCATGTACTTGTAACCAATCAACACACATGTCAAGTGTACCTACTTAATACATATATAGTTGAAGCACATAAAAAATCATCAAACGGGGTACAACATCATATAACGTATAACATAATATATTAAAATATCTTATAGACATGAAAAATCTAAATAGTTCATAATATTAATTCACATAACAAGGAGTTGAAGAATTACAATGCACTAGGAAAATAAGCATATGGAACACCAACAATTGACATGTTGAGGAACCACATCTTGAAATATGTGGGTGATCCAAACACACCATTTAGAGAAAGAATAAAAATCACAAAGAAAATGGTGAAGTTGAAACAACGTTCAACACCTAAGGAAATAAGCAAAAGCAAGAGCTATACATCCCTTGATACATAGTCAAGAAAAAATTCCAAGATCCACAACTCAAGGCTGCAAATGGGAAGGGCGTTACAATAATTATAAGGGCAAATGAGATTTTGGAGGTAATTATGTATTTAGTCTTATGGATGCCAAATTTATTGTTAAGCCTCATTATTTTATATCCTCAATTGATGATTATTCTTAACATACTTGGATATATCTTCTAAAGAAAATGTTTGAAGTGTTTAATAATTTTAAATAATTCAAGGTGATTGTGAAAAAAAATTATCTAAAGAATTGGGAAATTTTTAAAAAATTGAATTTTAAAACAAAAGACAATTCTCTATTAGCATGATAGAATGGAGTGGTTGAAAGGTTAATTAGAAAATTGTTGGATTAAGATAGGAGAATGTTAAATAGTGTTAGTCTAGAACAAGAGTTCTAGGATGAAGTGGTAAGTAAATCATGTTACTTAGAAAAATAGTTTCCTACTTGTGCACTTTATAATAAAATGCCATATGAAACATGGATATAAGTTTTTTTCTTGTAATATATTTGAATGTATTTGGATATGGGTCATTTATTTGTGTGCTAGAGGAAAGGAGACATAGTTGGTATAATTCCCACATTTTTGTGCCTTGAGTTGGCTATTTTTGGTATTGCATTTCAAACTATGTACCATGAGATGCATAGGCTATGATTTTATGTGTTGCTTTGAGTGATTATTGGTGTTTTAGCTTAATTTTTTTTATTAATAAATATGGTTATGATGCTTGATTATGCATTTCATGTCTTGTGTTATGTGAGTCATAAAGGATTTATAGGAGATTTAATGATTTGACATTATGTTATGATATTTTGTGTGTTGGTTGGTGTAGACATGGAAAATGTATTGATTGATCCTATACACCTAATCCTGATTTTACTAATACCACTTCATCCTAAATCATCTTCTTTGCTAATCATTTAATCGAATAATCTGTATTTGATTAAATCCACCACATTTCATCTCTTAATTAAATAAATCATTATTTATCTGATTAAGTCATCATCTCCTATTGATTAAATAGATCATTTTATTTAATTAATTTTGTAGGCTCTCTTTAATTAAATAATTCACTTTATTTAATTAAATCTCTAAGGTCATTCTATTAAATTAAATAAATCAATCTTTATTTGATTTAATATATCATCATCTCCTTTTAATTAAATAAATCAAAATCTTTATTTAATTAAGTCTACATCATATTCCTCTCATTTTGATTTAAATTAATCTAAAAATAAAAATCAAAATGGTCAAATCAACTAATCTCCTTTTAAATTAATCAAATCTTGATTAATATTAATCTTAATCACCTAAATCCTCTATATTTTGCAAATTTCTCATGAAAATCATTTCAATTGATTTATTAAATCCTCAATTACTTTCAAAAAGGCATCAATGTTGGAATATTCTCCAAATTTGAAAAATCCCTCCAAAAGGGTTTATACATCCAACAAGGCATTTAAACCTCTTACATGTCCTTTTTCCTTGAGCCAAGTGGCATTAACTTCATTTTCTCCTCCCTCCAACATGTCATTTCATCCATTTTGAAATTCCACCTAATTGCATTTAGTTGCACAATGATCAAAATGTGCTCCACCTTTGTCCACTCACATGTTGACAAGTGGCACTTGGTCATTGGTTGGTGTTTGATCCCACATTCATCCCTTTTGCCTCATTCTCCATCATTCTCATCTATAAATAAGAGGCTCTCACTTTGATTTTGGATACACAAATTCAAGCAAAGACATTATCTTCAGATTTTGAATTTGCTCATCCATTGTTCATCCATTTTCTCATTTTCATAGCTAGGTTATGCAAGAATTCAACCAAGGAGCATCAAATCTTCATCAAATCATCACCAATATTGCAAGGGATTGGGATTTAGGGCCATTTTACACATCAAAATGGTACCAATTCCCCCATGGGATTAAGAGTTTTCTTGCATTATATAGGATTTGATAGTTTTGCGTTTGTGTTCTTCATTTCCATTTCTTATTTTGTGCATTTCAAATGAATTCTATGGGGAATGTTGATTTAACTTGTATAATGATCTAATTGTATGATTGTTTGTTGTGTATGTGCAGGTCTAACATCGACATTCACATTTTGGCACTAGAAGGAGGGTGAATCCCAAGAATCTAACACATTTTTTTGTGAAATTTTGTGGTTTTTTTGAACTTTTTGTGCCTATAGGAAAAGTACACCATTGACAGAGGAATTGCACCACTAGCAATCCAATGGCGCCATTTAGTGCTGCTACCAAAGTCTAAAATGTGACGCTGAGCCATTCTTGCCCAAAAATTTGAATTTCAAACTGCGATGTTGGGCCACTTTTCTGTCACCGAACTTCTAAACTCCAAACAACATCACTTGCTCAAAATAGCGCCGCAATTGTGCTCACTGGTTTTTTTGTACAACGTTGCTATCAGTCCCAATGGTGCTATATAGCGCCGCTGACCTGTTCAAACTGTGCCACCTCTGTAGACTGCACTACTAGAGTTGGGTCAAAGGCACTTTTCATATTAATTTTAACATGTGTCTTTTCATTTTGGTTGCTTGTGACTACTAACTGGTTTTTAACCTCTGTTTATGTAGTTTTAACTAGTTTTTGTAGGTTGGCTTGATCAAAGGTGAAGGGAGGAAACAAAGACGAAGGCTTCTATGACATCATCATTTCATTGTATCAAGTGTTTTTAAATACTTTAGGGAGAAATTATAATCCCTCTTCTAAGGATTTTCTATCTTTCATGCTTTTAGGACTCAATACATTTCATTTGGGCTCTAAAAAGAACAACACAAAAGGATTAAAAAGAACCTTAGGCAACTTACTAGATTTTGTTTAAGGTTTAACAATTGAACAAGCAACTTTCATATTTCTTTTTGGTGCTTAAAAAGAATCCAATCCTTGCTTTGAGGGACTAAAAATGAACATGTGTTTTTATGTTTTGTAATCTCTTATCCAAAGTAATATCATCTAAAAGATGTGTGTGCTTCTCTTGCGCCTCATGATGATCTTGAGAATCAAAAGGCTTTTTGTGATATTAAGTTGTATAAGTGATTGCCTCCACACTTCAATTTGGGATTCTTAAAATTGAACAAAACCATGCAAGTGTGAGTGGAGTATATCACGTGTGTTCTCTCTTTGTTTCTCAACAAAGATTGACTGAACTACGGATGTGCTTGCTCACTTTTTTTTATCTTTAGAGGGCTTGCCTTGTGGGAAAAAGTAATCACCCAAGGGAGCGACCCAACTGGGAACACACTAAAGCCAAGCGACTTCCAACCAGTATATAAGTGTGGGTACTTGAGGAAAGTTCAAGTATCATGAGGATCATTCTGACAAGAAGGGAAACAATGGTCTCTTGTCGCATGGATGATCCCCCGCAAACAGAATGCCTATACTAGAACCCTTTGTTTAAAAGACCAAAATCCTTAATCTATTTATTGGTGCAAGAACAGTCGTTCTGAAACCACCCCACATTTTTACAACTTTTAGTAGAAATGGAAAGTATGTCATGGGAGTTTCATGGGTTTTGATGCTTGGTTGACTCAAGAAGTGTTTTTCGTGGAGGGGATCCAATGTGGTCAAGCATATAATCACCCTAAGAGTAGGCGTAGCTAGATTTATCCAAGTGGGGATTCAACAAATATTGTCTCAATATCCATAGGGTTGTGTATGTTCTTGGAATCAAAACACTTTTCTTAATCTAAAACATGGGAAAACAAACATTCAACATGATCATCAAATTTCAAACCCTTTAGAAAGAAAATACCTTTGACAAAATTCAAGAGTTATTGCTTGCCCTAGGGATTCTATCCTTAGAGGCTTCTAAGCATTTGAATTTACATCTCAATTTGCTCACTAAAGTCAACAATAGGGAAATTTTGCCTTTATTTCCTTGATTTCCACATAATGGACTTTGTGGGATGAGAAGAAATTGGGACATTAGACATTTAGTTTGAAAATATAATCAAGAATTGTTTGTGGTAAAAAGAACTCACTAAGCAAAGAAAAGAAACAATTGGACCTCACACATGTGCTCTTTCAAATGATTTCCCAAAAGATCAAAATTCGAAAACCAAAGTCAAAGGGTCTTAGTCAAAAAGCTCGCAAGAAAATGTTGTTTATGCTTTACGAGTTTAGAGAAAGATTGACCTTCAACTTTTACAAACGTGCATCAAGGAACAATCCAAATTTGTATTCATTTTACTATTGTCAAAATCGAATCTCTTTCAAAGGTTTGATTATCTCACATAGGAAGTATTAGCATGTATTCAACACCTTGGTCTAGTAAAAAAAAGTCTCTCTAAGTCTCTTAGGATCAAAATAAAAAACTCTCATCCATCCTTCAAACATCAAAATCAAAATTCACCTCACAAACAACTCTTGGAGATCTTAAAAAAATCCTCTATGCTAAACTTTGGGAAAATCCTCTTGAAATAAAAAATCAAAACAAATCCAAATCATCTTGTTTGACTATGTGTGTGTAGATGAATCCTTCTTTACACACTTAGTCAAATTATCATCTTGTGGACAAGTTCACTCTAAGAAAAAATCCAACCTCTTAGAGATTATGAGTTCATTATCCCCAAATCAAAATAAAAATCAAATCAAACCAATCCAAAATCAAATCAAATAATCAATCGGAAAGTCCTAAAGTGTAGCCTCCTCCTAAAGGTTTCCTAGGAGTTCCAATCATTCATATATCATCATCTCATCACCATCCTTTTGATCCTTAGTATATTAGACTTTCCTTTTTTGTACCTAAAAATTAGGTCAATCTAAAGAATTAGAGGTTCATCTCTCACATTCTTGAAAATTGATCCCTATTTTATGGTTCAAACTAGGTCTCAACACAAGAAGAACATGGAAATGAACAAAGAAACATCAACTTCAAGTGACCTAAGTCAAACCAATACTGAAATCAATCCCATTGGGTCTAGCAATCCCATGCTCAATCTTCCTCTATCATCACAAAATCCTCAAGAGGAAGGCCAAGTGGAAGACGTCACCAATAATGTCTTAGGGATGACACAAGATGAAATTATCGAAATGGTCCAAAATCCTGAAACTCACCGAATTGTCAATACCATGATGAGGCTCCATCCCTCCCAATACATGCTTGAACTGGCAAAAGAAGGGGCTAAACTCGCTTCCGATTATGATGTAAGCACTATTATGGAGAAGCCTCTTGGGATCATGCCCCCAATTTCATCCACACCCCTAATCTCATCCACACCTCCATTTCAAAGCATCACTCAAAGCATCCCACAAATCACACCATCCATTGCTCCAACTCAACCAATTGTTAACAAGGGGAGCTCATTGCTTCATGCATTACAAACACACCCCCTTGTGAACAACCAAGATTTGGATGCAAACACTATCTTGGGTCAATCTGTACCATTGAATCTGTTACACCCACATGTTCCATTCACCTTTCAAGACCCCAATGACCCATCATCATCTTTTCATGCAACACCCACATATCCTCTCAATGTACAAACATCTCTCCCTATGACTTCACAAGGAGGAGGTGAGCTATTTGGACCAGGGGGCATCTTCAACCCCTCATCATCATCAATTCCTCAAGGGAGCACATCACCCATTTTTCCACCACTTCCAACTTTGCCATTAACATCCACACCACCTCTCAGTTTAGGGTTGCCTCCTTTACCACCACTCAATCAAAATCAAAACAACCCCCTGATCATAAATCAAAACATCGTACCAAATCCTCCAATCTTGCCATTGATATCGCAACAACGAATGGCAACAGTCCAAGCAACCCAAGCAATCACTACACCATCCATAAACATGGTCTCTCAAGGACCAAGCATATCAATTGCACCATATACCACACAAGTCCCCACCATCAATACGATGGTACCTCTCATCACAGAAACAAACAACATCCCAAATACGCCACCACCACTTCCACCAAGACCAAATGTGGCCAACAATATAGCATCATGTTGCAGGTAGCTCAATAGGCCTATCGAAAGGCATATCAACAATTTCAAGGGCAACAAGCCTAAAACAGGAAAGCTACACAACAAGCTGCTCAACAAGCGCAAGCAGCTCAAGCTGCACAACAAGCACAACAAGTTGCTCAAGCCCAAGCCTTATTACAACAACAAAAAGCCACCCAAGTTGTGTAGGCAGCTCAAGCCGCACAAGCCGCACAAATTGCACAGGCTACCCAAGCTGCCCAACAAGCGCAAGATCAAGTGCAAGCCCAAGATTAGGAACAAGCCTAATACCAAGCTCAACAAGCGCAAGCACAAGCTCAATACCAGACACAACTGCAAGCAGCCCAACAACAAGCATATCAGCAAGCCCTGCAACAGTACCAAGTGTAGCAAGAAGCAACATCACTAGCCCAACAACAAGCATTGTTGGTACAACAACAACACGACCAACAACAATAGCAAGACCAAAAACAAGCATTGTTGGTGGAACAACAACAAGACCAACAACATGCATTGTTGGAACAACAACAAATGCAGGCATATTAGCAAGCCTTAATCGCACAGCAGAGCTTGCAACAAAACCCCACCAACACACCCAACACTCCACCCATCACTCAAACACCTTGACCACTTCAAAATACATTCACTCCACCCCTTGATCCGCAAGATGATGTGACAACACAAATCAAATTTCTCTCACAACAAGTGCTCAATCTCCAATCAGGGAAAAAAACAAAGACACCAAGCAACTTGTGTCCCTATCCATTCGACAAGAGCCTTGTGATGGTACCATTCCCCAAGGGGTTTGAAATCCCTAAGTTCGGAAAATATCGTGGGACAGGAAACCCTGAAGATCACATCAGGGAATTCCAAGTACATTGCATGGAGATCGCATATGACGATACGTATTTGATGCAGCTATTTCCTCGAAGTTTGGTTGGTACTGCCATGGAGTGGTTCTCTCACCTTCCTCCTGGCATCAAAAAGTTCCAAGAGATCGTAGATGCATTCATAAAAAAATAGCCTTCAATATCAGTATGGATGTTAATCTAGAGGAACTATCTGCGCTTAAGCAAGCTAAGGGGGAATCATTCACTTCATTCTTGCAAAGATGGCGATCCAAGGCCAACAGGAGCAAATGGGCCATGCCAGAAGAACAAAAATTTTGCACCATCATTACCAATCTTGAGAAAACCTTGGCATTTCATCTTAAGGTACAATGTATCACCACTTACGACCA
Source organism: Sequoia sempervirens (assembly GCA_007258455.2). NCBI lineage: Eukaryota > Viridiplantae > Streptophyta > Pinopsida > Cupressales > Cupressaceae > Sequoia > Sequoia sempervirens. Next base: position 69,286,358 of record VDFB02109042.1, on the reverse strand, counting down.
ACTAATCCCCAAGGCGCTCAGCATTGAACGAGCCCTTATTACACAAGGGGGGACACCCACATATCAAGAAAATCAAGACAATCACCCATCTACCAACTATAATGAAAAACCTCGCACATGGGTGAGGAAAAAAATGTCACAAATGATGGTGTGGTGGATGCCAAGGTCATAATCAATGCTCCAAAACAAAACACCCAAACATACCAACAACTGAAAAATAACAATTAAGACAACACACAAGCTAACGTGGTATCACAATAACCACCCAACAATCAAGTCAAAATCTAAATAATCAAGGGGGACCACCCTCGTGAAACATAAATCCCCCCAAACAAAATACACTGCCCTTGGGGAGCCGATTGAAGCAGTAATGAAGAAACTAATAAACGAAAATCTCATCAAAATTCCCACTTATGAGAACTATCAGGAACCCCAAGTGAAACCATCGTGGTACAATGAGAATCACCTTTGTGATTTCCACAAAATCAAGGGGCATACCATTGCCAATTGCATGAGGTTGAAAAATCTGATCCAAGACTTCATTGATGATAAGATCATAAATGTTGAGCAACCAGCTGGAAATTAGGACCTAAAAATATACACGAATCCGATGTTGGATCATAACAAAGGAAACAACCATGGAAAACAAAAGTATGCCAATGTGAACCATGTGTATGATCATTTTGTCGTATCCATTGATGAAATGGTCACTGTTGTTAGCATCAAAGGATCCAAAGCTGATTGTGGAGTCACCACACGTGGCGGAAAAGTCACCATTGATGGACCATCACAGCCACCTAGGACATTTCCCTCAAATCCAAAATTTGTTCCTCATGGTTACAATGTCCTAGACTAGCTGAAAAGAACCCCCACTCAGATCTCCATCATGGAGTTGCTGAAGTTATCACCAGCACATAGGAAAATCCTAGAGGAAGCATTGGCTTCATCCACCATCTTCACGGATCTTGATGTTGACCAGTTCCAAGCTATGGTCAGAAATATCACCACCTCAAGCCTCCTAACATTCTTTGATCAGGACTTCCCCACCCAACCATCTCACAATCGTGCCCTCCACCTCAAAGTCTCGGTTCATAAAAACAAAGTCAAAAGGGTCGTGGTGGATGGGGGTGCAGATCTAAACATTTGTTCCTTAAAACTAATAAATAATTTTGGATTCTTAGAGGATGCTATTGAAAAGGGCAAGGGCATCACCATCACAACTTATGATGATCAGGAAAGAGTTTCTCAGGGCACTATTCAACTCCCTATTCAAGTAGGGCCTGCCATTATGGAAACCACATGTCAGGTCCTTGACCTTGATTTTCCTTATAACATTCTCCTGGGATGACCATGGATCCATGGGATGCAAGTTGTCACATCGACCTTCCATCAATGCATCAAGTTCCCATATCAAAATCAAGAGGTCACAATTCACAGTGATCCTGAGCCCTTCGCCTACTGCAAGAATCTGGAAGAAAAATACTATAAAATCCCCCAAGTCTGAAAGAACGATGAAGGTCGTACCACTCCGTATGTAGACCCAGCTACATTAGTCTCCACTTCTGATACAAAGACACTCGCCAACCCTGATATATCTGAAATCAAGGTCATTATCCAAGACTATGGGCGTGGGGATTATAGAATGAAGAAGAGTGCTTTTGTCATAGGAGAGTTACATCAATCTCCTAGCTCTCATGGGCAACCCCAAGTCAAGAAATAGAAGATGAAAGGGACATATTCAATCTCCTATATCAAGATGAAAGGCCCATGCCTGATCTTCTAATGGATGAAAGTAGCAAAGGTCTACAAATGATTCTCAGTATGGGCTATGACAGAAACAAGAAACTTAGGAAGAATGACAACGGCCTATTTGAACCCCTCATTCTAGAGAAGCGACTAAGAAATATTGGTCTTGGATGTACCCCTCTGAAGGTGACCATACTTGGAAAAGGTGCCTCGGTTAAAAAGGTCAAAACTCCCCCTCAGCTATCAGTAGCCACCCTTCAATTCCCAGTATCCATAGGTCTACCCTTAGACAACTTTACCTTTGACATAATTGATGTGTGTAGTAGTGATGAGGATCCCATAATTGACTTACCTATGCTTTTCGAAGATTCCTCCCTACTCATGATTAGTACCTTGTCTTTTGAGTCAGACCATCAAACCCGTGAAATAAACCTAGTTTATCCTCAGCTCATTGATTACAACCAACGAGGACCACCAATCCTAGACACTTTCAAAACTGATGAGGCAGTCTCAAAATTCATGGGACTATGGGATATGGTACTATATGGATATCATAAGGTTGTGTTCAACATCATACTGGACATACCGACCTATTACAGGGAAAAAATTGAATCCTTCAGTTGCAAAAGTGAAAATATGAGAATAATCTCTAGGTCTTTGAGTGAAAACCACACTGTGGCACTCTCTGACTCGAAAATAGTAAAAATAAAGGACATATCCAATGGTGAAAACCTCTCTAAGGCGCTGGAGGATGAAGGATTCAATCTTCCTCTTAGTTTAATTCATCAAGAGAAGTCAACAGTATTAGCCGAGAAGTACAATCTAGTCAACTTGGGAACAAAGGAACTACCATACATAACATTCTATGCAAAGTCACTTCTCACAGAAGAACATGAACTTATAGCTATGTTCCTAAAAGAAAGAAAGATAAATTTTGCGTGGACCTATGCCGACATGCCTAGGCTTGATCCAGAGGTTGTGGTTCATCACCTAGTTGTATACCTCGAAGCAAAGCCAGTAAGACAAAAGCTCAGGAAGATGCATTCTCAGATAGCATTATTAGTCAAAATGGAATTGCAAAAGCTTCTAGATGCAGGGTTCATACGGCCAATCGACTATCCAGAATGGGTCTCAAACCTTGTACCTGTTTCAAATCCCACTGGGGGCATCCGCATCTATAGAGATTTTAGAGACCTCAACAAGGCATGATGAATTTCCACTTCCGAAAACTGATATGATCATGGATATGACAGTAGGACATGAGATGCTATCGTTGATGGACGGGTTCTCAGGCTACAACCAGATCATGATAGCTAAAGAAGACCAACATAAAATGGCTTTCACTTGCCCATGGGGGACATATTGCTAGAATATGATGCCATTCAGGTTGAAGAATACATGAGCTACCTATCAGAGGGCCATGACACTAATCTTTCATGACATGATCCACAAAATTGTGGAAGATTACATGGATGATATATTGGCCAAGTCAAAGAAAATATGAGATCATATAGCCGCATTAGGCTCCATCTTCGATAGGTTAGAGGAATATAAAGTAAGACTCAACCCAAAGAAGTGTGTCTTCATAGTACAGTCAGGGAAACTCCTTAGGTACATCATGTCCATGAAAGGGATTGAGATAGATCCTCCTAAGTTCAAAGCCATTCTCAAAATGGAGGCACCTAAAACACTAAAACAACTAAGGGGTTTATAAGGAAGAATTTAGTCCATCTGTCGATTCATAGTGCAACTAGCAGACAAGGTTGTCCCCTACTCTCATCTACTCCACAAGGGGGTAGCATACAAGTGGGATGAAAAGTGTGATCAGACCTTCAACAAGATCAAGGAATACTTACGTCGTCGGTCCTCATGCCACCAATTCCAAACAAACCTTTGATCTTATACATATCAACAACAACGGCAATTCTTGGCACTCTCTTGGCACAACATGATGAAAATGGAAAAGAGAGTTATCTATTATATCATCAGAACTATGGTGGGCCATGAACTGAACTATACATCCATTGAGAAAGCCTATCTAGTAGTTGTATTTGCAGCACAAAAGTTTAGACATTACATGCTAGCCCATCAGATAAAGCTTATCGCAAATATAGACCCCCTTAAATACTTGCTTTCCAAAGCAACGCTTACAAGGTAGAAAACCAAGTTGGTTATGATCCTCACATAACATGACATTGAGTATGTGGAGCGCAAGGCCATCAAAGGAAAATCAATTGTAGATCAGTTGGTGGAGGCACCGATATACTCAGAGAACCCACTTGTATCAGAGTTCCCAGATGAATCAATCTTCAACCTAAGTGTAGCGGATCACTAGAAAATGTACTTTGATGGATCCTACACACAACACGGGTCGGGAGAAGGGATCTTCTTCATCACCCGACTAGGGGATTACATTCCAAAATCATACAAGTTGTTGTTCCCTTGCACAAATAACATTGCAAAATACGAGGCTCTTGTCATAGGGCTAAGAATTGTAGTGCAATGGAAAATAATGGCACTTAAGGTCTACGGAGACTCACAACTCATAATCAATCAAGTCAACAATGAGTATCAAACAAAGGATGACAAGTTGACTCCCTACAAGAAATTGGTGGAAAGTCTTAAGGAGTTCTTCATTGATATCACAATTGAGCAGCTACCAAGAGCAAACAACAGAGCGGCAGATGCAATGGCTACAATTGGATCACTCCTAGAAATCCCATGCAACATCCCAAAGCAAGAATTCCTCGTAGAGAAGCTTCTCCTACCTACATTCAAGGCACTAGGGTATGAATTTTTGTGCAAAATCATTGGTCCTGGTGATCCCTGGTACCATGATATATACACTTACTTGAGAATAGGAACCTCAAGAGAGCCTTTGTCAAAAATTCATCCCATTTTTTCATCCTAGGAGATACCCTATACCGTAGAATCATTGAAGGGACCCTTTTACATTGCCTAAATGTTGAGGCGGCATTGACTGCCTTAACCGAGGTACATAACGACATCTATGGTTCACATTCGAGCGGTATGACCTTGGCCAAGAAACTACTAAGGACAGGGTACTATTGGCCTATTATGGAAAGAGAAGCTCATGACTATGTGAGAAGGTGTCTACAATGTCAGCAACATGGGGACCTCATCCATGCACCAGCTCAAGAGCTCCACCCGATTATCACACCTTGGACCTTCTCATAGTGGGGGCTCGATCTCATTGGAAAAATTACTCCCACCTCATCCAGTGGACACAAGTTTATCATCATTTCCACTGAGTACTTCACCAAGTGGGTGGAAGCCATCCCCATGACTTACATCACAGGAAAGCAGATATCAAAGTTCATCATGAACTACTTAATTTACCATTACGATGTCCCTCAAGCCATTATCTCATATAATGGGACACCTTTTAAGAATCAGGATGTTCGTGACCTATGCCAGAAATTCAAAATCCAACATCGCTTTTCTACTCCATATTATCCCCAAGGAAACAGCCAAGTTGGGGCTACAAATAAGACCATCCTGAAAATCCTCAAGAAGACGGTCAATGAAGTTGGTCGTGATTGGCACCTTCAATTGAATCCCACCCTATGGGCTTATCGAACAAGTATCCACACACCAATAGGTTCCACCTCATTCTCCCTGGTCTACGGATCAAAACCCATACTCCCTATCAAGATCGAGCTCTCGTCCCTAAGAATATCATTGCAGAATCTCATCACAAATGAAGAATATCGAGTATCTCGACTAAATGAGCTGGATTTACTGGATGAATAGCGCATGGATGCCTTAAATCATTTTCAAGTGTATCAAAACCAACTCAAACGGAGCTACAACAAGAAGATCAGGAGTCAGACCTTCCAAGTTGGGGAATTTGTGCTCAAGGAGAACCAAAAGAACGTTCCAAATCTAGATGTCAAGGGAAAATTTGAACCCAATTGGTTCAGACCTTTCATCATCACGACAAGATACAAGTCATGGGCATATCAATTATCAACACCTGAAGGGGAACCTCTGCAGGAGCCCATGAAAAACTCCCATCTCAAAAAGTTTTATGCCTAATCCTTCAAGGGTATAAAACCAAAAAAACAAAAAAAATGAAAAAATGTCCTAAAAAAATGGTCACCCTGATGAAAAATTGGAAAAGAGGCATCTTGGTGACAAAAAAAAATCAAAAACATAAAAATCCAAAAAATCAGAAAAGGATTGAAAAAAGTAAAGAGAAAAATCATCCTCTAGTGAAAACCACTTCAGTGGCACTTTGGGCAAGTACCTTGGTGAAAACCTAGCAAATAGGCGCCTTGTGTAAATAAGCATGTTCAATCCACCAGGATCTCCATGACTCATTCTGTATCATCCATCCATTGCATTCCATATCTCCATCCATTACCCATCCGCATCTGCATCATAGCTTCGTCCTGTGCTCATGCCATGATCCCTTCTGTATTACTCGGCCCATTCTTAAGGTCAATTTGTCTTGCCTATATCAGAGTAGTCTATTGCACTGGGGGCATGTCTTCTTGGATTGAATTTGTGTATATTCTTGAAGTCTTCCTTAAAATAAAAAAATCAAAAAACATTCATAAAATCAAAAAAATCCAAAAACATCAAAAAATTAGAAAATCCAAAAACATTCATAAAATCAAAAAATCCAAAAAACATTCAAAATCCAAAAAAAGATCAAAAAGTCAAAAACAGAGTCATTTTGTCGAACTACGCCATCTCTAAGCTTTGAATATAGGCAAGGTTGATCTTTGATCATCCCCCCAGACACTTAGGTCAGTCCTTTAGGAGTCTATCATAATAAACTAGCAATCCATTTGTTCATTTCTCATTAATAATCGAGTCGGTGTCAGTTGAACTACGTGGTCTCTACGTGTATAACATAGAAAGGCTCATATTTTGATCAACCCCCGAGGCCCCTAGGATATATATTTAGGTTAGTCTCTTAGTCAAAATCTCAGAAAACCCCAAAACAGTGGAAAATTCAAAATTCAAAACATTCATAAAATCTCAAAAAATACCAAAAACAACCTCAAAACATTTCAAAAAAACTTCAAAAAAAATCCAGATATTTGAAAAAATCCATCCATCCCCATCCACCCAAAATAAATATTCACTTATAATAAATTATCATCACCCTCAACCTTTGGTGACGCAATCGGAAACAAGTCTAGTAGGTTAAAAGTGAAAACTCAATCGTCAAGGTCTCAAGTCTAGGTCAGTAAGTAAACAAGTTGGTCAACTCTTGGTATCAATAGTTCATCATCCAATCAATCCCAAATCATCTGATAACATCATGTCCTAGGATGCATCCTTCCTACAATGGACATCAACATCAGGCATCACCGTAGTTTAGTCTTGGCTAGCGATATTCAAGAACATTAGCTTGTTTGTTTACTTTATCTTTGTCTTATGGCTTATCTTATTGCGCTCATTTCAAAGACCTCTTGATGATGTCCCAAATAAAGGGACTTAGAAAGAAATAAATGGGGCAATGATCAATATATTTTATCTGTTGTGCTTGTTGGATATTCTTGTAATATAACCTTGGTCATGCATGCTTTGTTTGGGTGTAGGGAGGGTGTTTTAGGTGTCTTGTTGACCACATAGGAAGGCTTGCCTTTCTATGTTTTGGTCTGAGATGTTTGGAATATTTGAACTTCATTTTGAACAAGGTTTTGTGTGTCAGGTGTGAACAAGAGTACTCCTATCTGATTGTCGAGTCAAAGTCCATCACACTAGGTGCAACGCCATCCTAGTTCTTTATACCTTGATGCATCGTGCCTATGTGTATTATCAAACATAAGGTAAATGGCCCATTTAAAGTCCCAATTCCTAGTAAGCAAATCATCATCATCATCGTCGTCATCATCATATTTTAACTTTTTGGATTCTCATCTTTCTTCTATCTTCTTTCCACGCTAACACGGTACCCTGACAGTCAATCATCATCGCTATTGCACTCATCCCGCATCCACAAACCATCAGCATAATGCGCATCATATCATGACGTATAGGAAACACTGATAATCTCACATGCATTGCATTTTATCATTAGAATCATAATATAGATTGGTTATTCTAAGCATTTCATTAAGCATACACTTGCATTCATTGCATAAGCATAAAAGGAACCATCACATAGGCATTATTAACTCATATCATATACATCATCAAAGCATCCATTGCATCATCACATATACATCATAATATCATTCATTTGCATCTGTTACATAATCATATAACATCACATACATATCATATGTTTGCATCATCATTTAAGCATTATCATGCCATGTACATCATATCATATCATATACATAGACATCATCATTAAATGCACCATCACATAGACATCATTATAAAAATGCATCATCACATCATATCATGTGCATCATCATGACATCCATAAGTTCATCACCATATCATACATGAGAAAGATAATGAAAAATAAAAAGATTGCATCTCATACATTTCATCATCATCGTCCATTAAGTGCATAATATAGATCTGTTAGTCTAAGCATTCACATATCATCACATTTCCATTATCCATACATCATCATAAAAGTGCATAGAAAATATACTGAAAAAGAAATACATCCATAAATCACTGCATCACATCATAAACATCATATAGAAGCATACATCACATTGCATCACATAAGATAGAATCATTGCATCACATATAGACCATCGCATATAGAAAGTAAAAACATCCATCCATAATGCATAAATAAGATAGGACACATCATACATCGGATCGAATCATCTCATATTATATATATCATCAAAATAATAATACACTGTCATGGTACAAAATCAGGATCAAGTGTGTATATCAAATCATTATAGTACAATCGCCCACGGGGCTATCAAAAATGATCTCGTGGATCTCAAAAGAATAGTGAATATGCTAGCCCTGCTGGATGCTTCCCTTGCCACCTAGCCTCTCCTCGTGATCCTCTGGAGGCCTGTATCCAGTCTGTTGTGAGTAATCGGGAACTCGTGTTGCTCGAGGCATTCCCTGGTGATAATGCACCCAATAGTACTCACCCTCTTGTATGGCCTCTCTGTATGCCCGCATGGATACTATGCTCCTAGAGGAGGATGCAACCATGCTCTCTAGCTGTTGTCACCAACCCATCTCCTGTGTTGCCTGTAGCTCGGTAGCTTGTTGCTGCTGGATAGCTTGATCTCTCTCGGTTGTCAGGGCCAAGACCTGCTATCTTGCATGGTCCCTCTTTGCCATGAGCACCTGTATCTGAGCCTGTAACTACAAAATCTGACCATCCCTCAAGTCTGGCTATGGTGGTGGCTAGACTAGTGGTTGGTCTTGATGACCATCTCTTGGTGGGGTTCACTGCCTGTCCTGGTCCTGGTGACCATCCCTGGGTTGATCCTGATGCCCGTCTCTAGGGACATCCCTCTGATCCCTATGTTGCTCGGGCTATTGCTTTGGATTTTGCATAGGTGTGCCAACTCCTCCTTTGCCTCCTCCTCTGCCCCTATCACCATCCCCATCTCCCCTACCTCCTCAACCCCTCACCTGCCCTGCAGATCGGCCTCTAGGTCTCCGTCGTGGCAATAATGTACCTGGAACTATCAATCGAACCAACAGACGAAACCAATCTCTGTAAGCCTGGGTCATCCCTGGGTCTGCTGGTCCCTGATCATAAGGCCATGGCTTGGCCACCAGCTACCTAAAACTCTGCATTGCCTCATATGCCAAAATAGTATGACCCCATGTGGTCTCCCTCGTAGTACGTGTAAAGATGGCCACGTACTGGTCATTAGGATGGTCCTGTGTATCTGCAAACTGTCAAGCAACTCGGTCTGGAAAATACCGCTCTATCATCATATGCTCTCAGCCCTACATCAAACGGTCCTGCCTGGTGAAGAACAACTTTGAACATCATCATACCAGGCACGCATGCCAAGCTAGGGTCTCCAAGTGAAAATTGTCATCTCGTTGATGACCCTCCAACAAGTTGTATGCATGTTGCCCCTATATGTGTAAAAGTAAGTGCACCCCTGTATCTCCAGACAACTGGGTCATATAGCTCCATGTCGATGGGTGTGACTTGTGGGTGGAGCACTACAATGTGCTCCCAAGCCCAAGTATGCAACAATGTAACTCCTGATTCGATGGCTCGACTATCACAATATGCAAACTCATGAAGATCATGGTAGAGGAAGGCCAACACCACTGGCCCCCAGGCAAAGCACTCTCTCCATCGGAGCATCAACTCCCAGGAAAGACCCCATTCTGAGCTAAAATATTGATCATGCTGATTTTGTGCCATGAGTCTCGAGATGATGGCAGCTACAATCAATCTGAAGGACGGTACTACAGTTCTATACCGCTCTAGCTTGATCTGACCCTCTGAAAAAATGATTGCGTCCAGGCCCATAATCTCATAACAGGTGTCCCTACCAACATCCACATCATAGATAACTCTCTCTCCGTGGATCGACAATCACAAAATATGCCACACGTTCTCTAGGGTCACTATGGCCTCGCCTGTGGGGAAGTGAAATGAGGACGTCACTATGCCAGCGCTCCGCCAATGCTGTCATCATACCGAGGTACATCCTGATCACTGGGGCATAAGCAACGTACCATAATCTAATCGCTCTCAGGTGTTCTTGGATTACCTCATGCAAAGGGGGATCTTGAGTCAATCTGCTCAAGATCGAGGACCTATGCTTCTGTGAGTGGACCGGCTCCATGTCCTCCTACATTAGGAAAGTCACTGCGTCAAGTTTCATAAAAAATCAAGATCTTATTTGGAGTTTGTGTGACCAAAACAACAAATGCATCGATGTTTGCATATGCGTCGTTGTATGAAACCTCTAAACTACACCGTTGGAAGCCCAAAAGTTCCAAACTCTGCCGCCGCAACGTAGTTTGAAAGTGTTTTAATTTGACCCTTGGACATCAATTTCAAATAGGACCACTGCAACGTAATTTGCAAGTGCAGTGGGCTTTGTAACCTAAACCCTAAATTCTAAACTCTTCCGCCATGACACAACTCTCACCAGCGACGCAGTTTAAGCCTGTGCGACACCGATTTAAGGTTTTTAGTGGCGCTAAACAATGCCACTTGACTTGGTTGACCTCTAGACCCTAATTAATGCACTCAAAATTGAAAACAAAGGTCGAGATAAGATGACATACCGCCGGTCCTATGCTAGGAAGCCTTTGGTACACTCGAACGCGCTTGGAAATATGTCGTGGAAGCACGCATTGTACCATCTTAATCAGTCCTCAAAGCTCAAATCGCAAGAATCTCAAAAGGCTAGGTGTGCAAATGAATTGGAAGTGGCCCCTCAAGGCTTATTTAAGCCTAAAAGTTAGGGTTTTTTTACTATGTTTAGCCGTCCAGCTAGGCTTTTGGACCCTTGGGCCCATTTTCACCCAGTTGAGGGTCGTTTTGCATCATTTTTTCACGTTTTGGAATATTTTTGGCATCTTGGAGCCTTTTTGGATCTGTTAGGCACTTTGTCCTCTCTTTTTTCGCGAGATCACCCAAAAATCAAAATTTTTGTCTAATCTCTCGAGGGGGCAGTATATCAACATGTTTCTTCTTGTCGAGGCAGCAGTGGGGCATTTAAAAAAAAAGAAATTGATCATGAGGTTATTCTTTGAACCAACGCAGCATGTACATTGCTTCAAAGAGGGGCAAAATATAGACATGAAAAATGTACCGATTGATCCTATACACCTGATCCTGATTTTACTAACACTGCTTCGTCTTGAATCATCTTCTTTGCTAATCATTTAATCGAATAATCTGTATTTGATTAAATCCATCACATTTCATCTCTTAATTAAATAAATCATTATTTATCTGATTAAGTCATCACCTCATGTTGATTAAATAGATCATTTTATTTAATTAATTATGAAGGCTCCCTTTAATTAAATAATTCACTTTATTTAATTAAATCTCTAAGGTCATTCTATTAAATTAAATAAATCAATCTTTATTTGATTTAATCTAACATCATCTTCTTTTAATTAAATAAATCAAAATCTTTATTTAATTAAGTCTACATCATATTCCTCTCATTTTGATTTAAATTAATCTAAAAATCAAAATCAAAATAGTCAAATCAACTAATCTCCTTTTAAATTAATCAAATCTTGATTAATCTTAATCTTAATCACCTAAATCCTCTATATTTTGCAACTTGCTCATGAAAATCACTTCAATTGATTTATTAAATCCTCAATTACTTTAAAAAAGGCATCAATGTTGGAATATTCTCCAAATTTGAAAAATCCCTCCAAAAGGGTTTGTACATCCAACAAGGCATTTAAACCTCTTACATGTCCTTTTGCCTTGAGCCAAGTGGCATTAACTTCATTTTCTCCTACCTCCAACATTTCATTTCATCCATTTTGAAATTCCACCTAATTGCATTTAATTGCACAATGACCAAAATGTGCTCCACCTTTGTCCACTCACATGTTGACAAGTGGAACTTGGTCATTGGTTGGTGTTTGATCCCACATTCATCCCTTTTTCCTCATTCTCCATCATTCTCATCTATAAATAAGAGGCTCTCACTTTGATTTTGGATACACAACTTTAGGCAAAGACATTATCTTCAAATTTTGAATTTTCTCATCCATTGTTCATCCATTTTCTCATTTTCATAGCTAGGTTATGCAGGATTTCAACCAAGGAGCATCAAATCTTCATCAAATCATCACCAAGCTTTCAAGGGATTGGGAAAGGGCCATTTTCCACATCAAAATGACACCAATTCCCCTATGGTATTAAGAGTTTGGTTGCATTAGATATGATTTGATAGTTTTGCGTTTGTGTTCTTCATTTCCATTTCTTATTTTGTGCATTTCAAATGAATTCTATGGGGAATGTTGATTTAACTTGCATAATGATCTAATTGTATAATTGTTTGTTGTGTTTGTGCAGGTCTAACATCGACATTCACATTTTGGCGACCACCATGGGGCGCCAAAATGTTAGATCTGCACAGTTGGCATGCTTAACAAATGAGTTATTGTACGCTTTTATGTTGTGTTTAGACCAAGTTTAAATGTTTAGTGGAGTTCCTTTACATGTTAATTATTGGTATTTCTGCATTGAAATGTATGTATAGTGTTGTGATAAATTCCATGTGAGGAATATGGGTTATTTTATGCATTAAATGGTGAGAGAGCCCTTGTGTAATGGTGTCATGTTGGTATTGGGATTATGTTGTATATTTGTGAGATGCATATATTATTATTTCATGAATGGATTATCGTTGTTTTTTATTTCATTGCCATATTTATGTATATGGATTATATATGTGATTATTAAATTATTTCAACATCTTATATATTTAATCTCTATAAATATTTTCATGCTACACATATGGATGTTATAATTAACGATATTGATGATTATGTGGTTTATATGATGTTGTATCCCATTGGATAATTGAGCATTGTTTTTACTATTATGTATATGGTGTAGGGACACTTGACATGTGGCTTGAGTGTGTAGGTATAGGGTTATTGATGCAGGGGCTTTTAGGAGTCATAACTTTTGACTCAAAAATATATTTGGGCTGAAATTTTACGTAGAAATGTGTTATGAGGAGTTGATTAGATTTCTATCAAAACTTAGTTTGGTAGGTGCCCAAGTTGACACTTTTTGGGGGCCAAATTCTTTCATCTAGGACCTCAAAATAAGCTTTTAGTGATTTTTTTGAGTTTTTAGAAAGTTATTTTTTTAATAATTTGGAACTCACATTTCCAATTTGAATTGTAAGTTGATATTTAGTGTCAGCATATGTTAGGAATATATTTGGTAATTTTTGAGTTCAAAGGGATAAGCATACAAAATTACCAAAAATGGAAAATTATGACAATTGTCAAAATTTGCCAAAAATGGTATTTTTTGGATTTTTTAGATATAAGGATTTTTTTTCATTGTAGAGGGTAGAGGAATAATGGAGTAGTGTGGACTTGAAGTAATTCTTAGAGTACTAGATTTATTTTAGCAATAATGAGAAAATATTGTTAATTGGTTTGTTTGGTTGCATCAGTTATTTCCCCACCTAAATGTAGGTCTAGGTTGTTTTCCCAATGGTGGTTATAATGGATATTTCACATTGGGACTAATGTGTTTTATAACCCCTACCATACTCAAATTGAGTGTGAGATATTTCTTATGAGACACATGTAAATTTGGATCCAAAGCGATGGCAATTTCAGAGTCTACTTGTGTTGTCGAGAACTCATAATTAAGTGATTGCATTGTGATTGGTTATGTTCCCTCATTTCATTTGATTATTATTTGATGGTTGAATCATTGAATGTTAATGCTTTTTGATACATTTTAGGAATCAAGATATTAGAAAATAAAAAAGGGAAAATTTCTATTTAGTTACATTTAGAAATTATATGAAAATTATTTTAATGAGTTAAAATATGCATTGTTTGCAAGATAAATTTAATTATTTATTATTTATAAAATTAAGGAAATGATTTGAATGGTAAGTTAATTTATATGAATGCTAATTGTAAAAATGAAAATAAAAGATAAAGATAAAATAAGAAAGTATGAAATAAATTGAAAAAAAAAAGAGAAAGAGATAAAAAGAAAAACATAACAATTTTCATTCAATTCTTTTATTTCAAAATTATAACTCTCTCAAAACCCGCTTCCTCTCAATTGGGAAATGAGATGAAATGGATTGATTTCTAGAGTGTTCAGACTTGTTTTAGATTGTAAAGTCAGATATTGCATGTGACTGGATTGTAAATGAGTTTGTTCATAAAAAATATATTTAAGTGAATGAATTTTGCAATTCAATGTGTTTCTCTTTCAACCCATGATTATCATGCCCATATATGTGGTGGATTTACTTTCATGTTTAATTCATTATATATTATCATGCTATTTAATTAATTTCAAAATTTTAAAAATGATCATTTTAAAGTCAATATTATCGATTTTTTTTTAGAAAGCGAAAAAAGTGAAATTGAGTGCATGTGAGGGTATTTTCATTTTTTTTGAAAAATAAAAAATTCTAACCTTTCAACAATAGAGAATTTGGAGGTTTCTTAGTTTTTCATGGGAAGAATAATTTCATAAAAAATTAAAATTTTAAATGAATTTAGATAAATTTTAATGGGAGAAAATAAGTCTCCCTAGTATTTTTCTATTGGGAATATTTTGGGACTATATAATTTTTATCCTATATTTTGTACATTAGTTATTGTTTCATGTCCAAATAGTGATTTGACATGATGCACATATGATTGGAGGGATAAGATGTAGGAAAAGGGTGGCTCTTGACATTGGATGTGATCCAAAGTGATATGAAGATAAAATGGGTGAGGGTTATTGATGAAGTGATAGTTAAACTTCATGGGGAAAATAAAATGAACCAAGATGCTAAATATATGACATATTAGGAGCACTCATAGATGGCTAATATGAGCATAAAGGAAAAAACACACTTTTAGAGTTGCTAGCACATGTCAATTGGGGGCCATCATCTTGTGATCATGGCATACCTAATCCATGTAGCCATATCTTGTGCTACTACAATGACACTCCTTGCCCTTCCCTAAAACCCTCATCCTTGTTTCCATTGAATTTTGTATTCGATATGAGAACAATCTCTAACAAGGTGTGTGATTGGATGACACCTTGATTGTACGTGTTTGTACCTTATGTTGTATTCTAATTTTTGTCATGCATATGCTATATGATGTGGTTCATCTCTTATGCATATATGCTGGTGATTTTTCCCTTTGGGCATGTTTATCTTATGATTCATGGATCATGATTATTTGCATGTTATACTATGATGGTTATTTATATCGTTTGGTGTGTGTGTGTGTGTGTGTGTGTGTGTGTGTGTGTGTGTGTGTGTGATACTCCCTTGTTTGTTGTGAGTGTGTTTTTCCCCATGCAATTGTATCCTAGCATGATGGGATGGACTAATAGGTACCACATGGTTGGGTGGATCTCAACCACTTTTGAGGACTAATAGATGTATTGGAGTGGTGTCAAATTATGTGCAAGTTAGGAAAAGGATTAATATATTTATTGATTATCTCATCTGTAACAAGTTATAAAATATATAATTTAGTAAATTTGATTTCCTTCTATGTAAATGTAATATTATATTGAGATCTTCTAATTGGATATATTGTAAACCACCCATATGAGTGGTAGTGATGTCATTATTGATTTTATCATGCATTAATGCTGGTGTCAAACATGCATTTCATTTTATATGCTTTTCATTATTATTTCTATGTTGGTAAAACAAACTTAGATAAAATTTGGATTTGGATATAAAATGAGTATAATGTGATAAAAAATACTTAATTATTATATTAGTAGAATGCATTATTTTTTCCTAGTGTTCCAAGTTGTGTGTTAGGACTTTCTATAAGGTGATGTTGTTTTGGTTCTCCTCGTAGTAGGAGGGAAAGTGGTGTGTGTGATTTTTTCTCCTTCATCCCTCATGTCCTTAGAATCATCTTGGAACCTCTTGTTGGACTTATAGTTCTTGGGAAGCATCTTGTCCATTTTTTTGTGTTCTAGATATTGAGTGTGATTATACACCATGTTCTCCAAGTCATTCATATCTATTTTAGAGTTTATTTGTGTTATAATATTTTTTTGTGAGTACTAGGTGTTGTCAATGAGTAGAGACCTATAAGTAGTTAATTTTTTAGTTCCTAGTTAAGAATACAATCCAAAAAAAAACTATTGTTATCACGAGGATAACACCCTTAACTAAGTGTGAAACTCAGCTATCTTGTGAAACATGGGATCATCTTCAAGTTGTGGGTTGCCTATGGTGAAGATGAACCTCCAAAGTGGATTGGTTCCCTTGATGTACCTCCTAAAAGCTTGTTGGTTTGATAGGAAAAAGGATAGGAAAATTAAAAATTAGATAAACTAGACCTAGGAGGTGATGCACCAATGATGAAAAGACTTCATACTTGTTCTAACTCATAATTCCTCTTAAAAACTTGGCTTAACCCTATGCACAACTAAATTTTTGACCAACTCATACAAAAGTGTTTCAAGGGGAGGTTATGTTTCAGGTTTTGTTGCAAGAAAATAATGTGTTTTCACAACTACAAACTCTAAAACAGCTAACACAACCTATGACCTACATAATTTTCTCATATTCTTGCATGAAAAATGATTGTAAATGAGACTAACTCAAGGATTCAATATTGAAATCACAAAAATTACCTCAAATCATTCACGATATTACTCCATACATGAATTTTGAGAAGGAAAACTTGCTACTTTTATCAATAAAAGGAGTTTTTCTTGTACAATCTTTGAAAATACTAAAAAAATACATAAAAGTTGCAGCTCTATATTGAAACTATCTCAAAATTGAGTTACAATCTCTTTCTTTTGCATAAGACAAAAAGAAACCATAGAAAAATTGTTCTAAAAAGAGTTGAATGCTTTGTCTTATAGAGAACATCTTGAGCTAACTGAGGTTGAACCTTGTAGAAGATGTGAAGCTTGCATGATTTGATGAACTGGATGTGAAACTGAAAGTAAAACATGCAACCTTTGGTGAAGAGGAGTTGACTTGAACTCTGACTTGTTGACCTTCGCATGATTCTTGAAGTGTGCCCCAACTCAACTTGAACTAATCTTCTTTAAGCATGAAATTGATTGGAATTGTGAGTCATCAATCAATTTGCATGAAACTTGAGTTGTTGGGCGTACAAGGCAAAAAAGCCTCTATTTTAGGACTCCAAACTTCATCAAAATGCATGACTTTAGCCCCAAACTCCTCTTAACTCAAGTTATGACCATATGGGCTTCTAAAATACGCTTAAATTGCCTCTAAGTGCTTGAAAATTGAGCATGAACAATACCTAACTTGTGACCATCTTGTAAAACTCCCTGCATGATCATAAGAGTAAGATTTGTTGGTAGTTAACTTAAGTCATCAAGGTGTTTGATTTCTTTTCTTTTATTTTACAAGGTCTTTATCATATTTAAAGTCTTCATTGAGCACAATTATTAATCATAGTTATAATCCTTTATGACCATCATGAACTTACTGTTGGCATTCCATAGTCATGCATTAATTTCACATTCCATACATTATTGCCCTCATGTCTTATAACCTTGATATTGTTATTGCCTTTACCAACTCTACCATGATAGTCAATGACTGCCCTTGAATGCGTGTATCAATGTTATTTGAAACTCACTTTGACTATGACTGGAAAATTGATGGTGAAAAAAAAAATTCTCATTGTTCATTTATGGTTGTCCTCTTTAAATGTCATATCAAACTTCTACTCACAATGGTAGTTCTCTTATTATTTCAAGATGACAACATTGGTTGTTATATTTCATTATTAAGTTAATCATGGTAGATCAATATCTCAATATGGAACCTTTATTACTAGGTTTTCATAACAATGTGACATCTGCCCCCTCATTCTTAATGAATGGTTATCTTCTCAGTCCTTACTGATCTTATACCTTATGGAAATCATAAATTTCCTTTACATGTCACCTTCTAAACCTCTGATCTCTGCAAACCTTCTCTATGCTTTGAACTGTGCTTATTCATTAAACTCTACCTTCATCTGTGTCAAATCTCCAAATCCATTAAATGCACAACTTCCTTTTTTTTTAGCATTACATGTCAATTGTCTATTCATAAGACAAGGGATTATTGAATAGTGGTAGGGTATCACTTTTTGATCTTAATATGACAATGAAGAAACTATTGCTCTCTTGACAATGAAATTGAAAAACTTGTTGCCCTCTTGATATGACAATGAAAAACTTACTACTCACCATGATATGACAATAAAAAACTTCTTACCCTCTTGATGTCATAGTATTTAAATCCTTTACAAGTACTCCTTTTGTTATCCATTCATCCCTTCAATCTCAAAGTTTCCCTTAGCCCTTTTGGTGTCATAGTATCATGGCATTATCACAGTCATCCCTTTGATCTCAAAGTTTCCCTCTTGTTAATGAAATTGTTGTGAATTTGTCTATGAATTTGTTTCTCTTTTATGCATGAATTTGCTACTCTTTTATACATGATTTTTTTGTTCTTTTGTGCATGAATTTGTTGCTCTTTCTTTAGTATGCTCTAACATTTGGAGGACTATTCATCTATGTGTCTTGAGATATGTTGAATGTCCTTTTGTATTTTGTTTAAACAGTCTACATGCCTTTACCATGTTCTTATTTTGCTTGATTCACGCGAGGTTGTACTTTGCATACATGATTGTACTATGGTCTTGTTGATGATTGTGGAATTATATCCTTTATTGCCATTAAAACTTTGTCATATCTTTTGATGAAGGGACTATCAAAAAGTGATTGTGGATTGTTCATGCTTTAGGACTATCCTTTTATGATTCCATTGCCCTTACATTTCCCTCTTTATCTTTTTAAGACTATGATCATTGTTCACTTATGGCAATGACCTATTTATTTACCTTGTATATTGTCCTTTATTGTTTGATTATGCTATCCTTGTAATGTATTTATGACTGTCCTTTCAAATGTATGAGGTTGTTGCCCTTTATTCAAAACCTAACTGTCATACTCCTTGATGATTAAACTTCCTTGAAGATTCATGTGCTCTAAAGACTATCCTTTGACTATACTACCCTTTTAATTTTCAATCTTGTTCATTAAGCTCTTTCCAAGGTTTGCACTTAATCATTGCAACCCATCTCATTTCTTACATGAATACCCCTTCTTTTTCAAAAGGATTGTCCATGAAATAAAAGGTGATTGACCTCTATTCAAAGATCGTACAATTTATCATCCATGAAGAACTTAGTCTCTTAAATAATGAATGTATTAACCCTTCACTATTATACATGAATTTATGACTAGGGTTTTGATTACATAATACCATACCCTTGATGCCCTTTTTTTATGAAATTCTTAGTCATAGGTCTACCCTTCAATAAATGCACTAAAATTGTCCCTTCTTCTTTAGACTGTAAGGATCCAATTTCCCCTTTTAACATTCCCATGGTAGATGCAACATTCTTGTTTGCTTAAGACTATCACATCACATTGACTACTACTTCCTTTTGAAGAGCTTCTAAAGATTTTTCTCGCATCCTTCACTTATGGTTGTGACAAGACTGCCTTTTAGTCATTTGAATTCATGTCATTTATGCCTTTTTTTATATGCCTATTTCATATAATTGTATTAGGTCTTTTACATTGCACACTTTATGTCTTTTACAATGCAATTTTCCATTAATTGCAAATTCCTACCCTCATAACCATTTTCATAAGGAGTCACTGTCACTCTTTCAAGGCTAATGTGCACAATAATTGAGACCACAAACTCATGACTACTCCAAGTTGAAAGACCACTGTCTTTATGCACTCACTACCCATTAATGACTTCAAGGACTGTCATGAGGGTTATAGTGTATTGTCCATCCTTTGCTCCTTAAGACTGCCCCAAGTTGAAAGACCACTCACGATTGTTAACCTTGAGGGTTTTTCCTTTGTAACATTTGTCTTGTTTGTGTTATGCCTTCCTTTGAAACCTCACAGTGAGTCTATCCTTTTGCATTGAGTGTTATGCATGCAAATCATCTTTTTCATTGATGCCTCTCTTCATATCCATCATGTTGTCCTGTATAATATATAATTCATATGATACTCATTGTATGATCCTCATGCATTCTTCTATGAGAAATTTCATTTGTGCACATAACCTTGAGACTATACTATTGATAGTGCATGATGACTGTGTTTGCAAGTGTTACGCCTCGAATGATTTTACCTATTTATTATTACCTTGTTTGATTAAATTGCTTGAATAAATGAATGTGTTTTATGGATCTTTACATGAATGTGTTTTATGAATCTTTATATGCATATGTTTTATGAATATTGAATGGAAATATGATGAAAGAATTATTGATGCAATTTTATATTTAATAATGATTCTAATTATGAAATGTATGATGTATATGATTATGTTGTGTTCAGCTAACTACTGTTATGATGTGCTAAGTTGAGTGCAAGAACATGTTCAAACCTCTAGAAGAGAGGGGAAGTATCACTCAGGAGAAGAACTTGGTCTAGTAACCCTTAACAAGCCTAACTGAGCATTCACACACTCACGTTCTAGTTGGTCTTAGAGAGTCAAGTTAGTTTTGGGAAAAGGTAAGTAATCTTTGATGTGAATGTTGTGATTGAGGATTGTGAATAAGTCTTGATGTCATGTGACAGTCTTTCCTTGTGTGCTTATCACGGTATCAATGAGATATATGCATAAAATGTATATATATGTATGTGTGTACATTTCTATGGTAGACTCATACATGTGATGGAATACGTACATGAATATACGTAGGTAGACATACCTATGCATGCTCATGGACGGATTACCCATATGCATGGGAATGTCGATTGGACTAAAGGTGACATGTATATATATGTATATATATATATTCCATCCATGTATATGTAAATTGATGGTTATGATTATGAGTGTTTTTATAATGATATTGGAAGTGGTATTATGTATATAACATATATATATATATATATGTGTGTGTGTGTGTGTGTGTGTATGTGTGTGTGTGTTAAGTAATATAGTCACATATATATATATATATATATTTAATATATAATTGTATATATATACGTAGTAATATTATTTATATATTTATACATGTAGTTATATTCAACAATTAAATGTATTTGATAAAATTTGTGAGATAAATATATTAATATATATATTGATATAGATATATGTATATATATATTTTAAAGGATAAATATAAATATATATACATATATATAATATATAATAAATATATTGAAACATATGTGATAATGCTAAGCATAGTAAATAGTGTTGTTTTAAAGTGAAGTGCATATATGATAATGCGCACGTATCATACTTGGTGCAACCTTGAGTTATATGTCTCTTCCAATGCATAAAGTGTTTTAAAGACTTAGCCAACAAAAAAAAAGCATGTATGAGTATGTTGTTGTGTAAAGCATTTAAAGGGAAGTTAAAATAGTTTGCAAACCATTTGAAGTAGTCTTGAGCCAGCATTGGAATATGTGGCACCAAATTTGGAAGGTGGCGCCAATCTGTAGAGTATGCATTGCTTAAGAAGTTTGTTGAATTCGCATAAGACTGATTTTAGTTTGTGAGACTCAGTCAAGTGGAAACTTGGCATCAATATATGAAGGAATTTGAATTAGGAAACTTGTTTTGAGCTTGTTGTCTCATATATCAAGTCGACTTAGCCATTTAAATGGTGAGGAATGTGATGTGTTGCAAACTTGTGAGTTAGACTAATGAGTCGTTGCATGAGGTTAGAAAGGTGATAGTAATACTAACTTGTTTGTAGCCTTTGGTTGTTCACAAATTAGTATAAATAGAGGTGCTCATTCTACCAATTGCTACACTTATCATTATGATTATCTTGATGTTATTTTGCTATGATTTTTGAGGTAGTGAGTTGAGAGCTTGTGAGTTGAGAATTATTTTGCTATTTTGTATTTGTGATTATTGTGAAAATTAGTAAGAAGTTAGAAGAGGGTAATCAAGTGGATCTTGAAGGAGGTATCAATCAAGCTTGAGGATTAAAACTAGGAAGGAGTTTAATCAATTGGAGCATTATACAAGCATGCTAGTTTCTATACCTTTGTTGTTTATGTTGGCAAGGATAATTAGATTTGTTACCATGTTGGAAAAGAGTGTTTTTGAATATGTTGTGATGTTTGTTTAAGATTGTATGATTCTTGGTTGTGCATTATGTTTTAGAACCTATTGTAATGATTATATATGTATGTTCCCTATATAAGGAAGTTTGTATGAGTGTAACGTATTTATATTATACATAGTTTTCATCACTATATGAAGGATGTCTAAACTTGATGTATGTAGCAAGGAGTATGATGTTGCTAGAATCACTTTAGTAGTAAAAGTCACTTTGTGTATGAGATGTTATGTGGGTTATTCCTGGGATTTTTGTAATCCGTGGGAAAGGAAGTAACCTAGGTATAGAGTATGAATGGTCATTAATCCAAATCGAGCTAGGAAGGTGTGTGAATAAGAGACATCCACTCTAAGTTCTGGGTGATGAATACTTTGGCCAAAGTAGTGTAAGTAGCCACTGTTTACACTGTCAGTTTCACTGTGATTTGTGATTACATACTAGGTTGGGATGTACATACACATAGGGGGAAACCACTATATGTCAATTCTATAAATGTACAGGACACAACACCAAGATCAAAAAAGGCTATTGTTATGAGGTTACCAAACCAATCTCTTCGTTGAAGGGTGGTGTACTTATAGGATGACCCCAAAGTTGTTTCCCCTCCTCGTAGGCCCTCAACTCCCTTATCACTATAATCAATAGTCCATATTCTAATCTTACATATTGAATCAGTCCATATAGAGACCTATAATGCATACACCATTTCACATTTAGCAATATAGGGGGGATTGAATTTATGCAGGTATTTATACTTACCTGGGTTTGATCTACTAGATCTCTTTTGGATTCCCAAAGCCATCGATCTGCAGAACTCCCTTGTCCTTTATCCAGTCGCTATGCCTTCCTTCCATTTCCTATGTTTCCACAAAACTATATATCGTAATTGCCCTAAGTACTGTCAGGGTGTGCCTCAATTCCCTCATCATGGCTGATATGCAAATCAAATATGCTTCCCACCTTTGCTGGTATATTTCTTGTCTCCCCTTTCCATCAATTTATCCTTCAAACTTAAAGGATATCATTAGTATTGATCAAAATATCATACTTATAAAAATTAATAATTATTGCAAGCAACATTATTACATACTCGTATATAATATATATAACTGTATATATATTCTATATCAAGATCTATATGTATATTATTATTCCTAATCATTGCATGCATATATATACCTATTGATTCTACTCATAAATTTTGAACATGTTATAATTGAAGATAAACCATAATAAACACATTTATGAATCCTACTCTATAAATTCTACATAGATTAGAAAGAGAGATGAATAACCATGAGCCTATCTGCTTCCTATCATTTGATTCTACTTATGCTTTCCAGCAGGATTATATTTACAATTCTTAAATATTATCAGATGGTCTGCCGTCAGTATTTTCTCTTATTTTCCCATATCCTCCCTTCTATATAGATAGCTCAACTATGAATTTATATCTTATCATTTCTTTCTTATTTTTAAATACATCCCTAGTTCGTATCTCTCCCTTCAAATTGAGGATTTAAAAGAGCACTATATCTATTGTATATGATGTATATTTAATTCTCTAAATCAATTCCCTATTCCATGATCCTTTGTTGTTTGATTTTTACTCCTTATACCTATGGTGGGTTGAGAGTCGTTCCCCTTCATGGTATGTGTGTGTCCCCAAGAGATGTCTATTGGTTAATGGTCTAAGCTTAATGGATAATGATTATTAATACTCTTCCTTTAATAAATATCAACGGTCAACTGTATGCTTGTTTGGGTGATACGAAATAGATATCAAACACCTATGGGAATGAATGCATCAACGTAACAATACTCAGTATGCCACGATTTCTTCATATATTAATTTGGGTGTTTCCTATTTCTATCAGGCATAAAGGAAACTGTCACTATATTCATCTCATTTCATCTGTCGAGATGCTTACTATTCAGTGGATTGGTGAAATGTATTATGTCGCTGATTTAAATATGTTAGCAGCTCATGCTGGTATGTGGTTATTAACATCGCTTCATTGTCCTTAGTTAATGATATTGTTGTTGGAGGAGCCAAGATGACATTCAGGATTCTGTATATCATTCCAATAGCATTGTGGATGGTGTGATTTCTTATAGCCGCCTCATGGAGCCGATAATGATAAATTAAACAAATCACTTTGGCACTATTGTCTTCACATTCTGCTCAGCATTGGACATTGATAGCCACCCGATAGAATATTGACCATTGCTCTGAAGTAGGAACCGTTAATACTAGACAAGTCGTGGTCCTCAGGAAGTCACGAAGGTTAATCCTTTGGGATTATTCATAGATTTGGGCAAAGCGGCAAAAGATTGTATGATGTCATTATAATATTATTATAGATTATATATTTCTCATTCTAGTATTGATTTTATTGTTTTATATTAATTTTATATATTTTTAATATTTACTTTATTATTTAAATTGTCAATACTTATATTCTTAATATCATAATGATCATAAATTTTAAGTTATTAATATTTGTATTTTAATATTTATAATTATTATAATTATAATTATAATATTGTCTATGACAATTATAATTATATTGAATGGTTAACACACACACACACACACACACACATATATATATATATTAATGTCACGATTCTGGGGACATGCAGTCCACCCTGCCCAAGATTGCTTGTCCTCAAGCAATCACTTAACACCCATTTTGAAGTGAGAATGATCCTAGGATCTGTAGGTTATGGGTCCACGATTTAACTTATGCTCATTGAAGTCCCTTCACACATCAACTTGATTTACAAAATTAACTAACGTTTCTTCAATCCCTTTTATATCCCAAGTTTGAGGGAATCCCACTTTTTCACTTTGATGGTTACTTTCCATTATTAAATTTCTAATAATTTAGTCCCAGATAAGTTAGTTTGTTAGTACCTCCCAATTCAAGAGGTATTTTGATAGACACAATTATTATACTATTTAGTAATCATAAGCATCCATGGGGTAATCTTTGTTGAAGGCACATCTAGAATGAAGAAAACACATGGATATACTTAATGAAGCATGCACATAAATACATGTAGTATATGTCAGAATACATGTGGGTTACAAAGTATACCCATAAATACACATAAGTTGCAAAGTGTGAATGTACGCAAGTCGCAAGATATACACATGAATACAAGTAAGACACAAGGTGTACACATGAATACCAATCACAAAGTATACGCATGATCACCCGTAAATCATAATGTAATCCACAAAGTATTCACTTGGAGGCACTTGAATACACATAAGTCACATTATGCACTTGGATACACTTGAATACACATGAGTCACATGGTATACACTTGAATACATATAAGCCACACTTGGATACACTTGAATACATAAGTCACACTTGAATACACTTGAATACATATGTCACAAGGTATACACTTGAATACATATAAGCCACACTTGAATACACATGAATTCATAAATCACAAGGTATACACTTGAATACAATTGAATACATATAAGACTTGAATTCATAAGTCACAAGGTATACACTTGAATAAATATAAGCCACACGTGAATACATAAAATGCATGTAGGAAGTATGAAGCATACACACGAATACACATAATACATGAAGTATACAAATACATGTAAGTCGCATGGATACATGTATACATATGTGTACACACAAGTCATAATATACCCTTTATAATTGAAAACCACATAAATCAAAAGTTAAGGCAAACAACCAAGTAGCTCAACCAAGAAAATAAGTAGCTCAAGAAGTTTGACACTAATGACAAAATACTCAACATGTCCATAATGCATTCTAGATAGAAAGAATATTGGTGCATTGCACACTACACCCTGGGTCCTATCCTCAACCCCACAAAGCTAAGTATGCAGTTTGACAACTAGGAAGGGGATTTGGTGCATCCCATACTACATCGCGGGTTCGTCCACCATCCCAAGGTCACTCGGTGTATATGAGCATACAATATACACTTGAAGTCACAAAGCATATGCAAGGTGTACACATAGTTGCATAAATACATGTAGGTCACAAAGTATACACACGAAAGGCACACACATATGGAGATACATTAACATAGGTTGGCAGGAACATGCTCTTATACCACTTGTAATATCTCCTTTTTGGGATAACCCTAAATCTGCCCTATTTTATCAATTTCAAATAATCAATTAGGTTTAGGGAGTGTCTATAACAAATTAGAAAATATTTAGAAGGTAATATTATATGATGCTCTCATTTGAATATATAAAGGAAACAAGGAAAGTAAGATTAGTGATACAATTACTTGTTTAAGACCTGCAAATATGTTAGTAAACATTTATAAATAAAGACAACATCATTTTATTGAATATTCTTTAGATTTTCCTAATTCATTCTTCCTTGCACATAATGGTCTGATAGGGTTCCTAGGAAACCCTCTACCCTAGGCCCAAGAGTAGTACACCCCTCTTGGCCCAAAAGCAGTACACCCCTCTTGGCCCACATGTGGCAGGCCTCAGCCATCCACCATGGGGTGGTGTACTTAGAGGATGACCCCAACATTGTTTTCCCTCCTCATAGGCCCTCAATTCCCTTATCACTATAATCAACAGTCCATATTCTAATCTTACATACTGAATCAATCCATATAGAGACCAATAATGCATACACCATTTCACATTTAGCAATATAGGGGGGATTGAATTTATGCAAGTATTTATACTTGGGTTCAATCTGCTAGAGCTCTTCTGGATTCCCATAGTCATCGATCTGCAGAACTCCCTTGTCCTTTATCTAGTTGTTATGCCTTCCTTTCCCATCCTATGTTTCCATAGAACCATATATCGTAATTGCCTTAAGTACTATTAGGGTGTGCCTCAATTCCCTCATCATGGCCGATATGCAAATCAAATCTACTTCCCACCTTTACTAGTACATTTCTTGTCTACACTTTCCATCGATCTATTCTTCACACTTAGAGGATATCATTAGTATTGATCAAAATATCATACTTATAAAACTTAATAATTGTTGCAAGCAACATTATTACATACTCGTATATAATATATATGCCTCTATATATATATTCTATATCAAGATCTATATGTATATTATTATTCCTAATCGTTCCATATATATATATATATATACCTATTGATCCTACTTATAAATTTTGAAAATGTTATAATTGAAAATAAACCATAATAAACACATTTATGGATCCTACTCTATAAATTTTTCACAAATTAGAAAGAGAGATGAATAACCATGAGCCTATCTACTTCCTATCCTTTGATTCTACTTATGCTTTCCAGTAGGATTATATTTACAACTTCTTAAATATTATCATATGGTCTGCCATCAATATTTTATCTCTTATTTTCCCATATCTTCCCTTCTATATAGATATCTCAACTATGAATTTATATCGTATCATTTCCTTCTTAATTTTGAATACATCCCTAGTTCGTATCTCTCCCTTCTGATCGAGGCTCTAAAAGAGTGCTATATCTGTTGTATATGATATATATTTATTTCTCTAAATCAATTATGTGTTCCATGATCCTTTGTTGTTTGATTTTTACTCCTTCTTATACCTATGGTGGGTTGAGAGTCGTTCCCCTTCATGTTATGCATTTGTCCCCAAGAGACGTCTATTGGTTATTGATCTAAGCTTAATGGATAATGATCATTAATACTCTTCCTCTAATAAATATTGACGGTCAACTATATGCTTGTCTGGGTGATACAAAACAAATATCAAACGCCTATGGGAATGAATGGCATCAATGTAACAATACTCAGCATGCCACAATTTCTTCATATATTAATTTGGGTGTTTCCTATTTCTATCGGCCATAAAGGAAACTGTCACTATATTTTTCTCATTTCATCTGTCAATGCTTCCTATTCGATGGATTGGTGAAAATTTATTATGTCACTGCTTTACATATGTTATCGGCTCATGCTAGTATGTGATTATTATCACCACTTCCTTAAATAAGAGTTTCGTTGTCCTGAGTTAATGATATTGCCGCTAGAGGAGCCAAGAGGACATTCAAGATTTTGTATATCATTCCAAGAGCATTGTGGATGGTGTGATTTCTTATAGCTTCCTCATGGAGCCGATAATGATAAATTAAACAAATCACTTTGGCACTATTGTCTTCGCATTCTGCTCAGCGTTGGACACTGATAGCCACCTAATAGAATATTGACCATTGCCCTGAAGCAAGAACTGTCAATACTAGACAAGTTGTGGTCTTTAGGAAGTCATGAAGGTTGGATTAATCCTTTGGGATTATTCATAGATTTGGGCAAAGCGATAGAAGATTGTATAATGTCATTATAATATTATTATATATTTCTCATTCTAGTATTGATTTATTGTTTTATATTAATTTTATATATTTTTGTAGACATGTAAAATATCCTGATCGATATCATGCACTTGATCCTGATTCACTAACTTCGATTCTTCCTTGATCATTTCTTTACTAATCAATTAATTGAATAATCTTTATTTAATTAATTCATCAAAATTCCTCTCTTTGATCAAATAAATCAACTTTATTTAATTAAATCCTAATGATCTTTCTTTAATTAAATAAATCAATTTTATTTAATTAAATCCTAATAATCTCTTTTTAATTAAATAAATCAACTTTATTTAATTAAATCCTAATGTCCTTCCTTTAATTAAATAAATCAACCCTAATGTTCTTCCTTTAAATAAATAAATCAACTTTATTTAATTAAATCCTAATGTTCTTCATTTAATTGAATAAATTATTTAATTAAATCACTAATCTTCCAAAATCCTCTCATTTGATTTAAATAAATTCAAGCATTTAAATTAAATTTCACAATTAAATCTAATTCCATCTAAGTTAATTAATCATTAATTAAATCCTAACACTAATCCTCCATTCCTCTAGCTTTTGCAAGTTTCACATGTAAATCAATTTATTTGATTTATTCATTCCTCCTATTTTCATTCAAATATGGCATATTCTTGGAATATTCCACTTATTTGAATTCTCCCTCCCAAAGGACTTTTGTCCTCCAACTTGGCATTAAAGGCTCTTACATGTCCTCTCCTTGAGCCAACTTGGCATTAATTCCTCTTACATCCCCTCTTGCACAAGTCACTTCTTCAAATTCAAATTTCACCTACATGCATTTAATATGCACATTGTTCAAAATGTGCTCCACTCTCCTTCATTAGCATGTTGACAAGTGGCACAATGCCATTGGTCCCTTCATTAATCCCACATTCATCCTATTCTTCATTCTTCAAACCTTCTTCATTATAAATAGAGGCCTTCTCTATTGATTTGGGATCCACAATCATCCACAATCTTAGGAATTTTGAATCCACAATTTCATCCACAATCATCCAGATTTTGATGCAAGGTTATTATCCACAAGTTTATGCAAGTTATCCAAATTTTCATCCAAATTAGCATAGAATCTCATCATCCATAGCTAGGTTATTGGCATTTTTCATCAAGGATCAATCAATCATCATCAAGCTTATCAAGGAATTGGGAAAGGGCTTCTTTCGACATCAAAGAAGCACCAATTCCCCTATGGGATGCTAGTTTGAGCATTAGAATAGGATTTCATTAGCTTTTATTTGATATTTTGCTTTGTTTTCATGTTCTTGTGTTTGAATGAATTTCATGGAGAATGCTTGTTTACACTTGTTTATGTACTAATGTTTGATTGCTTGTTCATGTTTGAGCAGGTCTAGGCAAAACATTCTACAATTTTTAATATTTACTTTTGTGACTGACAGATTAGTATGGGCCAATCACACTTGATCCATGAAGAATCGAAGCATAATGAAGCCACTAACGTCAATCTCAATAGGATCAATCAAATACAAATTAAACCAAGCATCTATCAAAACTAACCTGCTAAACTACATAAGCTTTTAAATGCCTACTCTAATCCATCTGAAACTTATCCCATTGAGGGAGTGGTGTCGCATTGATGTGAAACAACAACCCTTTCCTAATCCCATGGATAAATGAACTTTGTTTCAACCAGTTTTATTGAAGAAAACTAGTGAAACCACTGTGAGATGTGTGGTGAAACATGATTTTGATCTAAATGAGCATGATGCAAATTAATTTAACATGATTTTATGCTAAAATGATTAAGATATGCGAATGCAAAGCTAATCTAAATGGATTTTAAGCTAAAAGATTCAAACCCTAATTAATAAACAAGCTAAATGTATGCATCTAAGTTACCATGGCAACCATTAATGGAAGCTAAGCTATTATGAAAGTGATTAAACTAAAAATATGCTAAATATGTTGTAAATATGAGTGTGAGCATGAGTGATTTTAACAGCATAAGTTTGATGTTAAAAGATGGATCCATTTGTCTCCAAATAGTGACCTATTTATAGGAGGGCAAATGAGAAATGAAGGGCTGAGATTGAAAAAGCTCATCAACAATTAAGGATGGAAGAATTTGGAGGCATGGATCATGGATTCTAGTCAACGAATGAGAATGAAAGATGAGATTTTAATCAAGGGTTAACATTCCTTCAAACAAACACACTTTTGACCTGTACAAGAGGTCACAAGTTAACTTGCACAAGAAGTCACAAGTTAACTTGCACATGAAGCTTTGTAAGAATATTCCCTTTTTTAAATGAGTGAGGAGAGACAATATTCTTTGGAATATTCTCACGGGTGAGGAAAAAGGATAATTAGCAAATTAAAACAAAGTTAAATTATGCAAAAGGGGAAGGAATATTCCTTTTGGTGGAAAGTGCAAAGGAGGAATATTCCCTTGGAATATTCCTTTGCAAGTGGGGGGAATTAGATTAATTACTAATTGATAATTAAATAAAGGTTTATTAAATGCAATTAGGGGAATTAGATAATTTTCATTAAATACAGTGATTTAATGAAAGGGGGAAAGGTGGAATGACATTTAATTAAATAACTTAGGATTAATTAAATAAGAAGATTTAGAGATTTAAATTAAATAATTTGATTTATTTAATTTAATGAGACGAAATGTTAGCATGATCATGGGTGAATTAACCTGATTAGACTAATCAGGTTAGTAGATGCAAATGACATAATTATTTAAATAGCTAGGCTAATTTAATCAATTAAGCAAAAAAAGGATGGGTTTCAAGATGAAATGATGTTAGTATACCTGATTCAAGTGTATGATATCATTCAAGACATTTTTCCCCTCTTTGAAGCGAGGTACTTGCTACTTCGTTCAAAGATAGACGCCCTTTGGATAAAAAATGTTGCATAAATCAAAAAATAAAAATATTCAAATTTTTTTATGCCCCACTATTGCCCCAACGAAAGGAATAAGCTAGTTCCTTGCCCCCTCAAGAAATCAGTTGGAAATTTTGAATTTTGGGTTGATTTCTCGACAAAGGTAAAATGTTCCCCAAAGGGTTCGAAAAGGCTTCAGGATGCAAAAAACCATATCGAAAATGCATATAACGATGCAAAATAAGCTTCAGTTTGGTAAGATTGGTGAAAAACCTTAATTTGCAAGCATAAATAGGTGAGGAAGGGTCACTTTCAATTCAGTTGTGCATTCACACCTTAGAGAATTCTTGCATTTTGAGCTCTGACCCTCTGATGAAATGGCACAACGAGTGCTCCCACAACACATTTTTGACCGAGTTCACAAGTACTAGAGGCTTCCAGGCGCAGGACCACTAGTATGTGATTTGAAACTTGATTTGAATTTTGTCTTTTAGGTGCATTTAATGCAATTTGAAATTTGAACTTTGGTGGCACCACCATGTAGCAACGCTATTTGTAGAATCGGTGATGCTATTTTGATTTATAGTGACGTAATTCACAATTTAAAATTAGGGTTTCATATTTTAAATAGTGATGCATATGTATAGAGTGACACAACTTGTGATTTGAAATTTAAGGTTAGGGTTTGCCAAAGTCAAATAGCGACACATATGTGTCTAGCAACGCATATTGCAATTTGCGATTTGAATGCTTCGAGTGTCGCTATTTGGAATTTTGAGTTATAGCGACGCTATCGTAAATAGAGACACTATTGTCATTTTGGAGGATAAAAACTCCAAACTTAGCTAGTTTCTACGATTTTTGACGTCATGTGCTTCACGGGTGTAGGAGGTTATCCCGCCTTTGATGTCCCATGAGCACTAATCAACAGTTTTGTCCAGACTTGGTGATTTTTTTGAGTTGCAATAGGAGCACCTAGGAGAGATTGGCTTGTGGTACGTTGCTTACATACCTATTGTCTGGACCCATTTAGCGATGATGACAATGTTGTGCGAGCAATGGCACAATGAGACCTCGTCATTCCACTTACCTACCGGTGAGGTGACAATGATGTTGGAGGATGTATGACATATTTTGCGTTTGCCGATACATGGTGAGTGTGTGATATATGACTGATGTTGGCTATGATGCTTGCCATGAGGTACTTGAATAGGAGGAAATTGCCCTGGGAAACTCCCAGATTGACCTCAAGATTTACAGAGGTCAGGCGTTGACTTTCAGACTGATTATTGCGGTAGTGATCTCAAGTTTGGTTGCTCTAGATTGATGGAGCGGAGGATTCAGTCCTGGATGGGGTCTGGATTGGCATAGGATGCTCTTTCAAAGGACCCAATATGCATGGGGGCCAGTGATGCTAGCCTCCCTTTACCATGATATGCATGATTTTTTTTACTGCAACGGCAGGGCCATTGGCACAAGGGTCACTCGTCTCCATATTTGGGCCTGGGAGCACATTGTTATGCTTCGACCTATTGTTCAGATGGCATATGTAAAGCTAGATGATCCTCCTGTTTGGAGATACAGGGGTTCCATCACTTTGGAACACACAGGGCAGCTCAGCATTCCATACTAGCATCAAGTAATCGATGAAATGACAGTATTTAGATGGCGGCCATGGCTTCAAATGTCAGCTTGGTATAACAATGTGCAACAACTTTTCTTCACATGACAAACTTGATATATGTAGGGTCAAGAGCACGAGGTACCTACCTGATAGGGTTGCCAGATAGTTTGGCGAGAGGCAGGACAAGCCTAATGATCAATATACCACCATCTTTTCCAGGTCAACCCGGGAGACAGCATGGGGACACACAATCCTAGCTCACGGGGTTGTTGAGGGATTTTGATAGTTAGTTGCTAGGCCATGGGCCTATGATCAGGGACAGAACAATGCACATATGATGCATGGTTTGTTCCCCCTCCGCAATTTACAGATTCAACAGGTGTACTTCCATGAGGGAGACTGAGAGGGAGGGGTGTAGGCAAAGGCAGAGGACAACTAGATGATGGATAGGGCAAAGGTCCAGATGGCAGAGACAAAGGATAGGATGGCCATCATGATGATGGGCAGGTCTTAGGTGCACCACCATTGCACCAACAGCCTCCTCAGTAGCCACTGATACAACAACAACCTCCACAGTAGCCATCGCTAGGGCTAAATCCACATGATGCACAGATACAATAGTTGCAAGTGGTGACAGATGAGTGAGATCAAGATTGTAAGTAGATTTTGGTTATCACTACTAAGAGAGAGTAGGCTAGGTAGAAAGTATAGGCACTGACAGTGAAGATGGATCAAGAGTGTCAACTCAAGAAGACTATTGATATGCAATTAGCACAAGAGGTCAGGTGGCACCAACAACTAGATTATATGACAGTTGCATCTTAGGGACAAACAGTGTCTTCCCGATTGTACCGAGAGGCTATTACTGAGGCTACTTATTATTGCATGCACTACTAGCGGGATGTCCCCATGGCGATTAGGTAGCCAGATTACTCATAGAGGAGTGGGGCACATCCTCAGGCTGAGGATCAACCAAAAAAATAGCCTGGTGAGGGGAGCAGCCATTAGGACTAGCTTGCTCATATAGACACTTTTTCATTATTTCCTGATTCTTTATACAAAGATACATTCATGGGCTCCTTTTTGATAGCCTTGTGGATCTTGTACTTTTGATCAATATATATACACTGACTCAAATATTGTATTATGATAGTCACCATTTTTTGATATATATATATACAAATTCGATATGATGTGATGTGCTCTTTTATTTCATGCTTTATGAATGTATGGATGCATTTGATGTTGATATGATGTGATATGCTTATATATATTATCATGTATGGATGCAATTATTTTATTCATGCTTATGCGATGATAATCTATGATACGATGATATGTGATGTAATGATGTGGAATGGATGCAATGTTATATCTCCTTTCAATACCTTTTTTTATGATATTCCATGGGATGGATGATATGATATGCTCATGTGATGCATATGCAAATGATGTGGATGCATTTCTTTTTGTATATTTTTCTATGCAATTTATGAGATGATGATGTATGCATATGAATGTGTGGATGGATAATGTAGATGTTCATGCTTATGACACGATAATGTGATGTATGTTTATGATATGTATGCAATGATTTAAGATTCTTAGAATAACAAATCTATATTATTATTCACAACTTAAATGATAATGCAATTGATATGTGTTCTTCATATTATGATATGTCATGATTTATGCAAGATGTATGCATGCTGATGATTTGTGGATGCAGGATGGATGCACTGATGTTTTTTTTACTGTCACGATACCAAGTTAGCGCAGAGAGAAGATAGAAGAAATAAGATAATTGACCATTGATTTTGATGATTGATTCAAAAAGTCCAACAATTTTATGATCCATCAAGAATTTATTAGAGATGGTGATGAGAAATGCATAATGATGATTTGCTCATATCTTGGGATTGGAATTTTCTGTCGTTTCTTATTGTTTGATATAACACATAGACATGATGCATCAAGGTATTGATAATCGGGATGGTCTTGTATCTAGTGTAATGGACTTTGACTCTGTGAACATATAGGATAATTCTTGTTCACATCTTGACATACAGAAACCTTTTTGGAATGTAGTTTAGTAGTTTAGAATATCTTGGACCAAAGCATACACAATAGTCAACAATCTACTCTGAATAACCTCCCTACACACAACCAAGCAAGTATGCTTCAAGATTATTTTACAAGAATATGCACAAGCACAACAAATGAAATATAATGATCGATGCCCCATTACTTTCTCTCTAAATCATTTTGATAGACATCATCGAGAGGTCCTTGGAATGGGTCACTAAGATAAATCATAAGAAAAGATCAAAGACAAATAGTCTGTGTTATCCATATCTCTTGTCAGTTTAATTTTAGCTAAGGTTATGTCTAATATTGATGTCCATCGCAGGAAGGATGCACCCTAGGACATGTTGATCAGGTGTTTTGATTAGGATGAGGTTTATGATAAGCCATTGATATAAACTTCACTAACTTGTTTACCTATGATCTAGACTTTAGATTTTGACACTTAGGTTCTCACTTTACGACTTGTGGTACTTGCTTTCTATTTGTTTTGCCAAAGGTTGAAGGTGACTCTCGATTTATTATGGATGGAGGTTTATTGCGAGTGAAAGCGAAATGGGATGGATGGTTTTGGATTTTCTAGAATATTTCAATGTTTTTGGTATTTTTGAAAATGTTTTGAGGCCGTTTTTGGTCTTTTTGAAAGTTTATATGGATGTTTATGTTTTTTCTCTAGTTATCTGAGGTTGTTTAGGGTTTTCTCTAAGATATTTGATGTTGTTTAGGTCTTTTGAATGTTTTCTAATATTTTTTTGTTTTCTGTTATTTGAATGTTTTTGGTATTTTCTAATTTTCTGATGTTAAGGATTTTCCAAGGTTTTACAAATGTTTAAGGTTTTCAATTTTTGTGAATGTTTGGGAGTTTTCAAATTTTCCGACCAAGAACCTATCCTAGGGGCCTCAGGGGCTGATCAAAGATAAGCCTTGCATACGTTATACATGCAGAGACCCCATAGTTTGACTGACTCAACTTATTGAAGATGAAGATATTAACAGTTCATGGAATGTCAGTTTATTATGACGAACTCCTAAAGGATTGACCTAGGGTGTCTCAGGGTGCACATCAATGATGGACTTGCCTATGTTCAAGCTTAGAGACTCGTAGTTCAACATGATACTATTTTTGGATTTTTCAATATTTGACCTTTTTAGGGTTTTTAGTGTGTTTTAGATGTTTTGGATTTTTCCTTTACAAATTTTTAGATGTTTTTGGATTTTAGCTGTACAAGATTTTGCAAATGTTTTTGGATTTTTTGATGAATGTTTTTGGATTTTTTTTGGATTTTTTGCATGATCTTGACAAGTTGGATATGGATATGTGACGATTTTAGTGATTTGTTTTGGGATTTTGTTGAAAACCAAGCTAGGATTGATTGATTTGATGGATTGATGATGATAACATTATTGAGGATACACAACAATGCAAGGATAGTGTTAAGCAACACGAGGATTGGGAAGGATATCCCGAGATGATGATGGATTGATTTGATAAGATTGATCAAGATTTTGAAGCTTGGTTTGGAAAAAAATTTGTTGGAATGAGTTGATGTGACGTTGAAGTGCAAGTTAGATTCAACTGATATGGATTGTTTGATGTTTGATAAAAGTTAATGCTTGATAAGGAACATCTTCTCATCAAAATGTACCATGGCCTAGTGATTTGGATTTTTTCTTCAAACGATTTGACCAATTTGATTTTGTGTTAGCAAATGTTTAGATCACAACATGAATTATAGGATATAGCTCAAGATTTATTCTTGAAGCAAGATGTAAGTATCTACCCCCAGTGTCTAGCAATGTATGGAATTCCATGGGTGGATGCATGGATAAATGAATGGATTGATGGATATGTATGCGTGGGATGCCAATGATTATATTGTGATAAGATAACATGTTTGGATAGAGTATGCCTCTTTGGAAAATGCATCATGGCTCAGATAATGTTGGTTAGGATAGGATCAATGATAGTGACCTATGTCAAGATGTTTACCATAAGCAAGTGTGAAGTACATACCAAACCTTTGCCAAGATCAAGATGAGTTAGATGAGATGAAAATGGACTGGATAATGAAGGGTTCCTAGATTTATTATGGATAAGATGGATGGAATGTGGGATTTATTATGGATGGGATTAGATGCCTCCTCCTGAAATGGTGCATATAGATGCTTGATTGTACTCATGATTCCTGTTTGCCAAGTTTTCGTCATGGTACTTGTCCAAATCGCCACCAAAGTGGTTTTCACTAGAGGATAATTTTTCTCTTGAATATTTTCTTATTTTTTGAAAGTTTATGCTCATGTTGAACCACCTAGTGGTGCTGATGTAGACGTTGTTGGTGCTGATATAGATGTTTTTTTCATGATGTGCCAATGATATCCTGCTTGGAGGATTTATTTTGCTAAGATATGGGTACTTGAATGTAATCCTTGGATCTTTTCATCTTCTTTATCGATACTAGAGTTAACCTTACTTAGATGCGCACATCGCGATAGAGTCCCCTTAGAGTCCATATGATAAAGAGTTGTTGCCAACACACAGTCAATACAAGAGTTGGATATCATGGATGTTGAAGTGGATGGTGGAATGCATTGAGGGATACGAGATGCAGATGGATTGGTTGACAGTTTGGAATCTTTGATTCTCTAAACTCAGGATGATGAGCAATGATGGGTGGATATGGAGATTCAATTGGGACCAACTTCTTTATATACTTTGTAGGTCACTCTTAAAGCTTTCTTTTGCATTGACGAACACTTTTGATGGATGAACTTTCATTTTTTTATTTTTCCCCATAGTTTCTTTAACTAATGGAGTTTGATAGGGATGATTTTCTTTATTTTGCTTTGGTGTCCATTTGAATTTTTCTTGTCCATTTTTCTTTGCCAATTCTTTTACTTCAATAATTTGCTCTTTTCTTTGATATAGACCTCTTTCTTATGGTTGGTCCCAATTAAGGGGTGGAAATATGCATGGATGATGATTCTTGATATGAATGGTTGGAGTGTTGGTAGTTATTTCATCATAAGGACTCTTTGTGCTCCCCATGTTAGTGTTTGCACTAGATAAAGTTGCCTCCAATATTATGGGAGTATTACTGACATGCTTTGATTCTGCTACTGACGAACCATATCCTTGTTGTTCAAGATGGTTTAGCTTTGTTGATTCTTGATAACGCTTGATATCCTCATACTCACTCTCATTAATCTGTATGGAGGATGTGTTTGATTTTGATTCTTCTTCAAAAGGTGTTGATGCTTTATAATCCATATAGGAGTCTTCCTTATGATCCATTTTTGCTTGCTCTTCAAAGGATGTTTTTGATTTACCATCTATGTAGAGGTATTCTTCATGATCAATTTTTGATATATCTATGGATTTTTCTATGCCTTGATCATGTGTAAAAATATTAAGAGTACGAGACTCTTGTTCCTTAGTAATGATATCAAGAGTATAAGACTCTTGTTTTGCATGAAGATCATCTACATGTCCATTTAGAGTAAGCATCTCATGGGTAGATGGAGGGGTATGTAATATATGGATATTATCATTATTTGCGACATCTAGTATGGATTGGAAAATACCCATTAGATCATGGTAGTATCTTGGAGATGGATCCTTGATCTTGATTAATTTTGGAATTTCTTTCGACATGTTTTGGATTAAGTTCTTGACATGGGTCAATTTCAAAGGATGGATTGCTTACAAAGGGTTCTTGAATGTATTCATTAGGCATGGGTATTGGCTCAATATTTTCATGATCTTCAAGTGAATTCGGATTAAGTGTTGAGTTGAGGATTCCTTCTATATCTGCAACCATGAGGTCAAAGGATGTTAATAGGTCTTGGAAAGGACCATAACTAGACTTTGTTGAAAGATTTTGATCATTCTTTGGAATAAATTCTTGAGGTATGTCATCTAACTTGTTAGGTGATGTAGAGACATTGTCAACATGATCGTTGGCAGATGAATCTTGAATTTTATCCTCGAACATAGTGGTGGGGATATTGTCAATGTTTTCAATCATAGGATCAAATGATGTTAATGCTTCTTGAAATGGATTGTTGTTGGATATTGTTGATGGATCTTGATCATAATTAAAACATGACTCTTGATGTATGTTGATTTGATCGTTGGATGTGGTAGAAACATCTTCAAGGTGCTCATTGATGGATAGATCTTGATCATTGTTTTCAACAATTGTGGTGAAGAGATTGGCACTTCCATCATTAATGGTTGAATCTTGATCATTGTCTTCAATAGTTATTTTTTCTTGCTCAAGAAGGTCTTGGATGAAATCTTTGAGTTCCATACAATCTGATGTGTCATGACCTTTTGTGCTATGATATTCACAATAAGTATTATCATCATCCCATGGGAACTTGATGCTAGATTCACCCCCATTTAATGATTTTGGAATATTGATAAGTTTAGCATGGACTAACGTGTTTAATGTTGATTTGATTGGATCCCCTAAAGGAGTGAATTCACATTTGTCATCTTGTGAGATTTGTTCCTGTTGAGATTCATCTAGTTGTGATTCATCTTGGAGATGTGGTGATTGATCTTGTTGTTGAGGTTGTTGATTTTTATATCCAACTTCTTGATATTGAAGATGTTCTTGATGTGGTTGCAGACACAATTCAATGTTTTGATGGCATGGTTTAACCAATGGGGGAGTGTGTTGATTTTGGGGTGGAGATGTTTCTTGGCGATATGAATCAACAAAATTTCTAAGTATAGCAATTTTATTTTGCATAAGTTGATCTTGATTTTGATTTTGATACCCTTGGTGTAGTTGATTTGGTTGTTGGTCAAGCATATTTGGAATATACACTTGTGGTATTTGTATGGGATCATGCACAAATTGATTTTGGACAATGTTCTTATTTGGGATGATGTTTAGATTTTGCATTATTGGTTGGTATTGAACATTTTTGTGGTTGGGAAACACATTGCTTTGATTTAGGTAACCTTGATTTTGCATGGTGTTACCTTGATTTGGATCAATACATTGAGTTGTCAGTATATTGTTTGGATTTTGAACAACATTGGTCTGAT
The DNA here is from genome assembly GCA_007258455.2 of Sequoia sempervirens. Classification (NCBI taxonomy): domain Eukaryota; kingdom Viridiplantae; phylum Streptophyta; class Pinopsida; order Cupressales; family Cupressaceae; genus Sequoia; species Sequoia sempervirens. The sequence continues at coordinate 69,245,816 of VDFB02109042.1, read as the reverse complement.
TTGCAAATGTATCTATCCATTAGTTCACCAAGTGTGGATTTGATATGTTCATGTTTGGTAAGTTTGTATTTGGTATACTCACATCTGACATGTATTGATTTGATGGGATAATGTTGTTTTTTTGAAGACTCGTGTATTGATCATTTTGCTTATAGATTTGTAGGTTTTGACTTTGATTTAAATCTACCATAGGGAAAGGTGTTCCAAAATTTAGATTGGGCATACTCACATTTGTTGTAGCATTGTGGTTTGTAGGATATAATAATCCCATGTTTGAATTGTATAAATGTGAGTTTTGATAATCAATTGGGATTGTAAGGCTTTGATAGTTTTGTCGATTTAAATCACTCATGATGTATGAATCAAGTTTATATTCCATGTTTTTCTTGTGTTTTGACCTTGTTGCAAAGGTGAACCTCTAAGGTGATTTGGACCAATGATGTGAGTCGATGATGAAAATGGTGAATGATAAGGGGGATGAACTTTCTAAACTTTTGGACAACACTTTAGACTTAAAGGTTTGATGTTTTGATGCCATGGGTAAAGGTGTCAATGAACTTGTAAATCTTTAAGGTAGACTTGTGACCTTTAAGATAAAATTATTCACAAAATGTGATGAACAACTCAACTAAGTGCATGGAAAAGGATCCATTTCACACATAAAGTAGCTAGGTTAGGGTTTGGTTTGATAGATGTTCAAGTCTAAAGTGTTTGGTGTGTTCAAGAGTTTGCAAAGTTTGGTGAAGTGAAGGATGAAATTTGATAAAGGGATGGATGAAATGTTTGAACCAATGTTGACCTAGAGTGAACCTATGTTTTGCAAGACCAAGGTGGTGAGAAACATGCTATACCTCTAAAGTGATCAAACCCTAACGAATCAGTGATAGAACTCAAATGATTTTGGAAATAGAACCCAATGATTTTGACCATAGAACTCAATGATTTTGGACTCAATGTTTTGCAATGTTTTCCTTGTATGATAGTGGGCATAAGGTTTGGTTGTTCCATTAGAGCGATCAGACACCAAATGGTCATTTGGGGTTCAATTTGTCAATTTATCTTGCTTAAGTGAGTTTCTTTTTACCATAAACACTTGTCTTGATTAAGTTTCAAACTAAATGTGTATGTCAAAAACATCATCAATTACACAAAGTCCATTTTGTGAAAAGGATGAAGTCAAGGGCATAGTTACCTAGGTTAACTTTGGAAAATATGGATTGAGATGTAAACCAAAATATTTAGAAGTCTCTAAGAATAAATCCTTAGGACAAGCATTAATATCAAGGTTTTGTCAAAGGGTATCCATACTTAGACCAAAGGGTTTGAAATTTTGAAAAGACTTGTTAATGTTTGTTTACAACTTTTTGGAACCAAGAAAAGTATTAAACTGACTCACAAGCATTTACCACCCTAGGTTTAGAAGATACTACTTGTTGAATCCCCACTTGGATTTCTCCAAACACTAAGACAATGCGAACAACTAGATATTTGGTGACATTGGCTCCCCTCCACGACACACACTTCTCGGGACCACCAAATCTCAAATCCTGAAGATCCAAAGATCCTAAGGATTTTCATGTTTTGACAATTGAATAGTAAAATGTGGTACAGCTTTGGAATGATTGTTCCTGCACCAATAAGCATAAAGGTTTTTGGCTTCTAAAAAATTGGTTCATAATAAGGGATTTCATACAAGGTGGCCATACACACGACAAGATTAGCTCAAGATTATGGTCAATCAAGAGGCCTCCCAGTCTCTTCCTAAGAAGATATTTGAACATATCACACAAATACTAAGGGTGACACTTGTCGGTATAACACATCTACACCTGTTGTTTATGACTTTTGTCACAAACACATTATTTATATAGCAGCTTGAAAGAGCTTGGCTTTAGCTCATTTCCACTTAGATTGTTACCTTCTTTTGAAGTGGGGAGGCATGCCCTCTAAAGATAAACAAAAGCAAGGAAGTACATTTGTAGTTTGATCTCCCAGTTTGCATGAAACAAGGAGAGAACACACACCATGCCTTTTCCCTACACTAGCATGGGGTTCATTTTAATCCAAATTGAAAGGTGTGGGTGATTATACAAAATTTCAAGGAATGTTTTTGATTCTCAAGATCGTCGAGTGGTGTGAGAGAAGTGCATACACATCCAATAACAAAGATGTAAATCACAAAACATAGCAAACACTCATTAATTTTAACCCCCAAAGAAAAGATGAGTTTATTTTATGCACCAAACAAAGTGTTAAGTTGTTTTGTCCAATTTTAACCCCAAAATAAAATGATGAAGTGAGGGCTCAATTTTAGTCCCATTTGAGCATTCTTTTTAAAACCCAATTGAATATGAGTGTGGTCCTAAAGCATAAAGTGAAAAGCATGATAAATGGGTTATAAGTTCCCCAAAAGTGTTGAAACGCTTGTTACAATTTTATAAGATGGAAAGATAAGAATGCTTCTTCACTTCGACTTTTATCGTCCAACCTACAAAACCTAGTTAGCCTAAAAACCAAGACAACATTAGAGGCATGTTAATGTTCAAATAAAGTAAAAAATTTAAAGTGCATGCTAAAAATTGATCATCATTTTGTTTACCAGAGTAGGGCATCATTGTTCACGATAGTGTCGCACTGGTGAATTTGAGCGTCACTCTGGTGAATTGTAGCATCACTCTGCAAAAAACCAGTGACGATGATAGCGTCATTATTTGGAGTGTGTCATTGTTTGTAAATCTTCAATACCTCTAAAAGTATTCAGTGTCACTATTTGTTTTAATCAGTGCCAAGATATTAATTAGGCATCACTATTTTAGATGATGATAACGTCGATATATGGCAACACCCAACAAAGGCATCGCTAAAATTTCCTCGAGCGTTGTTGTATCTTGCAAAGTCAAAAAAAATGGAATTCAAGATAGAAATTGATTAAATTTGATTGGTTATGCCCTCCTTCTAGTGCTTAAATGTGACCGACGGATTAGTATAGGTTGATCACGCTTGATCCATGAAGAATTGAAGCATAATGAAACCACTAACGTCAATCTCAACAGGGTCAATCAAATGCAAATTAAACCAAGCATCTATCAAAACTAACATGCTAAACTACAAAAGATTTTAAATGCCTACTCTAATCCATTTGAAACTTATCCCATTGTAGGAGTGGTGTCGTGTTCATGTGAAATGGCAACCCTTTCCCAATCCCATGGATAAATGAGCTTTATTTCAACTAGTTTTATTGAAGAAAACTAGTGAAACCATTGTGAGATGTGTAATGAAACATGATTTTGATCTAAATGAGCATGATGCAAGTTAATTTAACATGATTTTATGCTAAAATGATTAAAATTTTCAAATGCAAAGCTAATCTAAATGGATTCTAAGCTAAAATATTCAAACCCTAATTAATAAACAAGCTAAATGTATGCACCTAAGTTACCATGGTGACCATTAATGGAAGCTAAGCTATTATGAAAGTGATTAAACTGAAAAGATGTTAAATATGTGGTAAATATGAGTGTGAGTGTGAGCGATTTTAATAACATAATTTTTATGTTAAAAGATGGATCCATTTGTCTCCAAATAGTGACCTATTTATAGGAGGACAAATGAGAAATGAAGGGTTGAGATTGAAAAAGCGAATCACCGGTCAAGGATGGAAGAAGTTGGAGGCATGGATCATGGATTCTGATCAATGGATGAGAATGAAAGATGAGATTTTAATCAAGGGTTAACATTCCTTCAAACAAACACACTTTTGACCTATACAAGAGGTAACGAGTTAACTTGCACATGAAGATTTGTAAGAATATTCCCTTTTTCAAATGAGTGAGTGTGGACACTCAAAATATCCTAGTTGATATCATGCACTCGATCCTAATTGACTAACTTCAATTCTTCCTTGATTATTTCTTTACTAACCAATTAATTGAATAATCTTTATTTAATTAATTCATCAACATTCTTCATTTAGTTAAATAAATCAACTTTATTTAATTAAATCCAAATGTTCTCTCTTTGATTAAATAAATCAACTTGATTTAATTAAAATCCTAATGTTCTCTCTTTGATTAAATAAATCAACTTGATTTAATTAAATCCTAATGTTCTTCATTTAATTGAATAAATCATTTTATTTAATTAAATCACTAATCTTCCAATATCCTCTCATTTGATTTAAATAAATTCAAGCATTTAAATTAAATGTCACAATCAAATCTAATTCCATCTAAGTTAATTAATCATTAATTAACTCCTAACAGTAATCCTCCATTCCTCTAGCTTTTGCAAGTTGCACATGTAAATCAATTTATTTGATTTATTGATTCCTCTATTTTATTCAAATGTGACATATTCTTGGAATATTCCACTTATTTGAATTCTCCCTCCCAAAGGACTTTTTTTCTCCAACTTGGCACTAAAAGCTCTTACATGTACTCTCCTTGAGCCAACTTGGCATTAATTCCTCTTACATTCCTCCTTACACAAGTCACCTCTTCAAATTCAAATTCCACCTACATGCATTTAACATGCACATTGTTCAAAATGTGCTCCTCCACTCTCCTTCATTAGCATGTTGACAAGTGGCACAATGCCATTGGTTCAAGTTTTAATCCCACATTCATCCTATTCTTCATCATCCATCCTTCTCTATTATAAATAGAGGCCTTCTCTATTGATTTAGGATCCAGAATTTCATCCACAATAATCCAAATTTGGAGGCAAGGTTATTATCCACAAGTTTATGCAAGTTCATTTACATTTTCATCCAAGTCATCATAGAATTCATCATCCATAGCTAGGTTATTGGAATTTTTCATCAAGGATCAATCAATCATCATCAAGCTTATCAAGGAATTGGGAAAGGGCTTCTTTCCACATCAAAGAAGCACCAATTCCCCTATGGGATGCTAGTTTGAGCATTCAAATGAGATTTCATTAGCTTTTATGTGATATTTTATGTTGTTTTCTTGTTCTTATGCTTGAATGAATTTCATAGGGAATGTTTGGTTTAAACTTGTTTGAGGACTAATATTTGTTTTTTTTTCCATGTTTGAACAGGTTTTAGGCTAAAGCGTTCACATTTTGGCTCCCACCGTGGGGCATAGCCCCATTTTTAATATTTTTTCTTGCATGCTTCATCAACAGGTCCATTCGTGAATTCTAGTGTAGTGCATCCACTATTTGTTTCAGTGCGTTGGTGGTGACTTTTGGCGCATCAAAGCCCTATTATAGCGCATCCACAGCCCATACCAACACATTTACCTCTTGTTTCAATGCATATATAGGATATTTTAGTACATATGCTCTTTGTTTTAACGCATATGCTCTTTGTGTTCAAATCTTATAATGGCCATATCTTCATCATATGAAGGTCTTTTTCGAAGATTTTTTTTAAATGGGGTATAATTTCATAAGCTATGCAATGGTGTAAGTGTTTATCAAATTTTTTAGAGTTAAAATTTTCAATTTTACACCTAAAGTCAAAAAACATTGTAACATGGTCTAAATTTTAGGGTTTTATGCTTAATCATTCATCTAACCCTCATATCTTCTTGTTTCTTGATCTCATCTAACAGCTTGAGCATGAATTCTAGGTTTTAAGAGGAGCATGGAGCATTGAAGTGAAAGAAAAAGCATTCGATATCCATTGTCTAGGAAAAGAAGAAAACAAGAAGAGCTTCCTATGGCACTTTCTTTTTCATAATTGTAAAAAAGTGTTCTTTAACACTTTGGGAGCATTTATAATCCCATCTTTGGATATTGTTATATTTAGCTTTAGGACTCAAATACATTTTGCTTGGGCTTTAAAAAGAACAATCAAAGGGTTAAAAAGAACAATTAGAAACTCACTAGATTTGATTTTGGGTTTTAAGAATTGAACAATCAACTTCAAACACTCAAATTTGGTGCTATAAAAAGAACCCATTACTGCTTTTGAGGTCTAAAAATAACATGTGTCTTTCTTGTTGTGTAATCCTTTTTACAAGTTAATACCAGTGAAATGCATATGCAATTCTCTCTCGCTTCACGATGATCTTGAGAATCAAAAGCATTTTAGTGATATTAGGTTGTATAAAAGATTGCCTCCACACTTCAATTTGGGCTTAAAATTGAACAAAGCTTTCTAGTGTGGGAAAGGACATTGTGTGTGTTATCTCTTTGTTCACGTAAAAAAAGATTGATCAAACTACAAATGTACCTACTCACTTTTATTTACCTTTAGAGGGTCTTCCTTGGTGGGAAAAAGTACTCACCCCAAGGGAACGACCCAAGTTGTAATGAGTATAATCTAAGCTCTTCCAAACTGCTATATAAATTTGTGGTTGCGATGAAAATCATAAACAATGGGAAGCGGTGCATGTTAACTCTCCCCCAGTGTCTTTATGATGTGTAAAGCCCTTGTTCTAAGGGTTGGGAAATCTATCACAAGGAGTTTATCATTGTACCCCCTAAACTGGATGCCCTTACTACGAACCTTTGTTTAGAATCGAAAATCCCAATATTTGTTGGCGTTAGGAGGTCGGACCTCCAGAGCCGTCCCACATACTTGCAGTTCTTTGTAGAGATGAAAAGTTCGTCAAGGGAGATTCATGAGAAATAAAGCTTGGCTGACCCATAGAAGTGAGTGTCGTGGAGGGGAGCCAGCGTGGTCAAGCTTCTAATCATCTGCTTTGAATAAGTGTAACTAGATTTATCCAAGTGGGAATTCAACAAATATTTTCTCTTCTATCCTAGGGTTGTGCAATCTTTTGAGTTAGTTAAACACATTGCTTGGATCCAAAATCTTGAAAACAAACATTCAACAAGGACATCAAATTTCAAACTTTTAGAAGGAGAAAATACCTTTGAAAAATCCAAGTGCTACTACTTGTCCCTAGGGATTTCATTCTTAGAGGCTTCTAAGTATTTGGATTTATATCTCAATTTTCTCTCTCTAAAGTCAACATTAGGGAACTATTGCCTTGATTCTCTTGATTTCCACATAATAGACCTTGTGGGATGAAAAGAAATTGATACATAGACATTTAGTTTGAAAAACTAAGCAAGAAGTGTGGATGTGGTAAAAGAAATTCATTAATCAAGATGAAATCAATTGAACCCCACACATGTGCTTGTTTATCTTTTGTCTTATGGTCTTTTGAGCAAACATTGATCTTTTGGTTTGAAGAACTCTTAGGGAAAAGCATGTTCTTCAAAACCTTTGTCTTGTAAACAAGTCCCTCTTAGGTTCATTTAGGATCAAAACAACCAATAATTTCATCCATCTCAAACATCAATCAAATCCCATCTCACAAACAACTTTTAGAACCTTGGAAAAATCATTCATATTAGAATTTTGGTAAAATCCTTCAAATCAAAATCAGAATCACCTTGTTTGGCTAACTGTGTGTGGATGAATCCTTCCTCATACATCTAGTTAAATTATCATCATTGTGGACAAGTTTATTCCAAGATAACATCCAACATCTTGGGGTTTATAAGTCCATTATCCAAATCAAATCCAATCCAATCCAAATAAAAAATCCAAAGAATTCTAAAGTCTAGTATTCCTCCAAGGATCTTAAAAGTTCAACACCCATATCATTCACCCCTTTCATCCTTCATCTCATCATTGGTCCTAAATCCCTTAGAGGTCAACAAGGTCAAAACACAAGAAGAAGATGGAATATAAACCTGCTCCATACATCATGAGTGATCTAAGTCAACCAAACTATCAAAGCCTTACAATGCCAATTGATTATAAAAACTCACATTCATACAATCCATACATGACATCATTATCTCCTACAAACCTCAATGATACAATAAATGTGAGCATGCCCAATCTAAATTTTGGAACACCTTTCCCTATGGTAGATTTAAATCAAAGTCCAAACCTACAAATCTATCAACCAAACAATCAATGAATGAGTCTTCAACAAAACAACATTATCCCACCAAATCCATACATGCCAAATGTGAATATACCAAGTAAAACTTTACCAAACATGAACATTTCGAATCCACACTTGGTAAACTTTGGGATAGATATGTTTTTTAATCATACAAATGTTGTTCAAAGTCCAAACAATATGTTAATGACTCCATGTATTGATCCAAGTCAAGGTAACACCATGCAAAATCAAAGTTACCTAAATCAAGGCAATGTGATTCCCAACCACAACAATGTTCAATTTAAACCTACCATGCCAAATCTAAGCATCATCCCAAATTAGAACATTGTCCAAAATCAATTTGTCCATGATCCAATATAAACACCACAAGTATACATTCCAAATCTGCTTGAATAAAAACCAAATCAACTATATCAACGGTGTCAAGATCAAAATCAAGATCAAATTTTGCGAGATCAAATTACTACACTTACCAAAATAGTTGATTCATTGTGCCAAGAGACATCTGCACCCCAAAATCAATACACTCTTCCATTGGTTAAACCATGTCATAAAAGCATTGAGTTGTGTCCACAACCACATCAAGAATAATATCTCCAATGTCAAGAGGTTGTATATCAAGATCAACATCAACAACAAACCCAACCTCCACATCTTGAAGATCAATCACCACATCTCAAAAATCAATCACCACATCTCCAAAATCAATCACCACAAGGTCAATTTAAAGTACAAATCTCACGAGGTAACAAAAGAAAATACATACCACTTGGGGAACCAATCGAATCGGTCATGCAATAGTTGTTACAACAAAATCTCATCAAAATACCCTTTTATGAAAATTATCAAGAGCCTCAAGTTAAACCACCAGGGTATAACGAGAAGCACCTTTGTGATTTTCACAAAATAAAGGGACACGCAACATAAAATTGTATTCAACTCAAAAATCTCATCCAAGACCTTATTGATCAAAAAATAATAACTATTGAGGACAATGATGAAGATTCAACCACTAGTGATAGCGTTGAAAATCTCTCCACCACAATTGTTGAAAACAATGATCAAGATCTATCCATCAATAAGCACCTTGAAGATGTTTCTACCTCATCTGAAGATCAACTCAACATACATCAAGAGTCACTTTTTGATCATAGTAAATACCCCTCAACAATATCCAACAATGATTTATTCAAAGGAGTGTTAGCATTATTTCATCCTATAATCAGCGATCCTTCCACCAATAATCATGTTGAAAATGTCTCATCACCTAATGAGTTAGAGGACATGTCTCAAGAATTCATTCTAAAGCATGATCAACATCTTTCACCAAAGTCTAGTAACAGTCCTTTCCAAGACATATTGACATCCTTTGACCTCATGGTTACAGATACTAAAGGGATCCTCAACTCAACATTTGATCCAAGTCCACTCAAAGATCAAGAGGATATTGAGCTGCTTCCTATGCCTAATGAAGATATCCAAGAACCTTTATAATCAATCCATCCTTTGAAATTGACCCATGTCAAGAACTTGATCCAAAGCATGTCAACAACAATTCCAAAATTAATCAAGATCAAGAATTTGTATCTCCAAGATACTACAATGATCTAATGGACACTCTCCAATCTATACAAGATGTCACAAATGATGATCATATCCTTATAGCATACATTCCTCCATCTACCGATGAGATGCTTACTCCTAATGGACATGTAGATGATCTCCATTCAAAACAAGAGTCTCATACTCTTGATATCATTACCAAGGAACAAGAGTCTCCTACTCTTAACATTTGTACACATGGTCAAGATATAGAAAAATCTAGAGACATATCAGAAATGGGTCATGAAGAAGGCTTCTACAGAAGTTATGAATCAAAAACATCCAATGAAGGAATATCAAAAGTGAACCATGAGGGAGACTTCTACGTGGATAGTGAATCATCAACACCTCTTGAAGAAGCATTAAAATATGATATTTCACAAGATCAAGCCAAAGATATGAATCAGGAAGTTATCCCACTTATGGAGGATCCTATCACTTATAAACTTAGATCACTTACCTTTTTTAGGGAAAGCTATCTTATCAATGAAGAACCTATCACCTTTGAAGATCCACAATAGAGCAAAGAAGGATCGACACCTTGTTTCCAAGGTAAATCATATCCTATTGCAAATAGAATGTTTCAACAGATGAATTATCAAAGCAGAGGATTAGGCCTACATGAATAGGGTATCCTAGAACCAATGTAAATTATTGTCAATCCTAAGCATCAAGGTCTTGGTTATTCAACAATTAAGGGTACTAATTTTATTTAGTGCAAGCATCAACATAGGGAGCACAGAGAGTCCTTATGATGAAACTAGTGCCAATACTACAACCAACCATGTCAAGAATCTTCATCCACCCATTACCCCATCCACGAATTGGGACCAACATCAAAAGAAATATTTGAATCAAAGCACGGAAAACGTTATCAAAGCAAAAGAAGTTGAGAAGCATAATGGACAATTCAAATACACATGGATACCAAAGAATACAAAGAAAGATTATCCCTATCAAAATCCATTAGTCAAAGAAACTATGGGGCAAAAGAAAAAAGGGAAAATTATCCATCAAAGATGTCCACAAAGGCAAAAGCAGGCTTCTCAAGCAACGTACAAAGTATATCAAGCAGTTGGTCCTAATTCCATGCACACTTTTGTATCTACCCATCATTGCTCATCTTCCCAAGTTTGGAGAGTCAAAGGTTCCAAACTATCAACCAATCCATCTTTTATTCCTAAACACAACCCATCCACGCCTCCAAGCATGATATCCAATTCTTACATTGACCATGTATTTTCATCCACCCTTCATCATAAGGATTCAGAAGGAATCCTATTGCGATGTGAGCACAAAGACAAAGTTAACTCCAGTATCAACAAAGTAGATCAGGAATCTCAAAAGTTGCATTCAAGTGCACGTATCTAAGCAAATAAACTTCTTCAAGCAGTATATTGGTGGCACATTATGATAGAAGCATCTATTTTAGCACCACCAGGTGGTTCAACATGAGCTTAAAATCTTTCAAAAATCATGAAAATAGTAAAAATAAAAATCGTCCTCTAGTGAAAACCACTATGGTTGTGCTTTAGATAGGTACCATGATGAAAACCTAGCAAACATGCGTCATGTGTAGAATCAAGCATTTGCATGTGCTAATTCAGGTGAAAGCATCTAATCCCATCCATAATAAATCCAACGTTCCATCCATCTATCCATAATAAATCCATTCATCCATAAACCATTGATCCAATCCATTTTCATCCATCCACATCCATCTTCCTGCATTATCTTGATCTTGAAAAAGTTTTGTGTACACTTTACACTTGCTTATGGTAAACATCTTAACATGAGTCATTTTCATCGATCCTATCCTACCAGATAAGCCATAAAGCATTATCCAATGAAGCATTCCTCTGTTCGAACACCTTATTTTATGACAAGATAATCCTTGGCATCCTTTGCATGCTTATCAAATCCATCCATCCATACACCTATCCAAGCATCCATCCATGGCATTCCATACATTACTGGACACTAGGGGCAGATATTTACATCTTGCTTTGAGAATAAATCTTGATCTATATATTCTAACTTATCTGGTGATCTGAACATTGACAAAATGTGAAATCAAATTGGTCAAGCATTTGTGAGCTAAAATCCAAATCACTAGCCCATGTTATATTTTTACAAGAAGATGTTCCTTATCAAGCATTATCTTTCATCAAACATCTATCCAAACAATCAATATCGGTCACATCTAATCAACACTTCAATGTCACATCAAATCATTCAAAATAATTTTGTTCCAAAATCAAGCTTCAAAATCCTAATCAATCAAATCCAATCAATCCATCATCATCTTAGGATATCCTTCCCAGTCCTTGTGTTTCTTAACACTATCCTTGCATTGTTGTGTATCCTCAATAATATTATCATCATTAATCTTGATCAATCAAATCCAATCAATCCCTCATCATCTTGGGATATCCATCCTAATCCTTGTGTTGCTTAACACTATCCTTGCATTGGTGTGTATCCTCAACAATGTTATCATCATCAATCCATCAATCCAATCAATCAACCTTAGCTTGGTTTTCAACAAAATCCCAAAATAGAGCACTGATATCATCACACATATCCATATCGTCAAAATCATGTGAAAATCCAAAAACATCCAAAACATATCAAAATCCCAAAACAGGTAAAAAAGTCAAAAAACGTAAAAAAAATGGTATCCAAACTACATCGTCTCTTAGCTTAAACATAGGCAAGGCCATCATTGATGAGCCCCCGAGACACAAAATCCAAAAACATTCATAAAATCTTAGAAAACATAAAAACATTAGAAAATTTGAAAATCAAAACATTTGTAAAAATCTTTAAAATACCCAAAAAACAACCTCAAAACATTTCAAAACATCAAAAACATCCAAATATTTGAAAAAAATCCATCTGCCCCATCTCACAATCACTTGAAATAAACATCCACTCATAATAAATCATCGTCATCCTCAACCTTTGGTACAACAATAAAAAACAAGTCTAGTAGATTGAAAGTGAAAACTCAAATGTCAAAAGTCTCAAGTCTAGGTCAGTAGGTAAACAAGTTGGTCAACTCTTTGTATCAATAGCCCATCATCTAGTCAAGTTCATCATGTCCTAGGATGCATCCTTCCTACAATGGACATCAACATCAGGCATCACCATAGTTTAGTCTTGGCTAGAGGTATGAAGAACATTAGCATGTTTTTTTACCTGATCTTTGTCTTGTTGACTTATCTTATTGTGTTCATTCCAATGACCTCTCAATAATGTCTAAACAAAACAATTTAGAGAGAAAGGAATAGGGCAACAATCATTATCTTTTGTCTTTTGTGCTTGTTGGATATTCTTGTAATATAGCCTTGGTCATGCTTACTTTGTTTGGTCTGTAGGGAGGATGTTTTGGATATCTTGTTGACCACATAGGAAGGCTTTCCTTTCTATGTTTTGGTTTGAGATGTTTAAAATGTCTAAACTACATTCTAAATAAGGTTTTGTATGCCAGGTATGAACAAGGATACTCCTATTTGATTGTCAAGTCAAATTCCATCGCACTAGGTACAACGCCATCCTGGTTCTTTATACCTTGATGCATCATATCTATGTGTGTTATCAAATATAAGGTAAGTAAGCCCTTTTAAAATCCCAATTTTTTATAAGCAAAAACATCATCAATCTCTCATCATTAATAAAGTCTCAATGGATCATGGACTTGTTGGATCCTCTTGTCATCATCTCATTTCTTATTTCTTCTCTCCGCGCTAACATGGTATCATGATAGTCAACCAAACATCACCAATGCATCCATCATGCATCCACAATCCAGTAGCATACATATACATCTCATAATCATAGCATATCACATCATCCATCTCATCCATCTCACATGCATTGCATCATCATTTCAGTTGTTTAGAATAATATAGATTTGTTATTCTAAGCATCTTAAAACCATCTCATTTGCATCATCATCATAACCATCCATACGTCCATCTTGAACCTCTTTGTCATGAGATCAACCTCAAATCGAACTTTTCACTCAATCTCTCGAGGGGGCATTGTACCAGTATACTTCTTTCCACTGGGACATCCGAAAAAAAGGGAAAAATTTTTAACTTTGATCTCGGCAAGGTTATTTTTTGAACCAACGCAGCAAGTACATTGCTTCAAAGAGGGGCAAAATGTGGACACTCAAAATATCCTAGTTGATATCATGCACTCGATCCTAATTGACTAACTTCAATTCTTCCTTGATCATTTCTTTACTAACCAATTAATTGAATAATCTTTATTTATTAATTCATCAAAATTCTTCATTTAGTTAAATAAAACTTTATTTAATTAAATCCAAATGTTCTCTCTTTGATTAAATAAATCAACTTTATTTAATTAAAATCCTAATGTTCTCTCTTTGATTAAATAAATTAACTTTATTTAATTAAATCCTAATGTTCTTCATTTAATTGAATAAATTATTTAATTAAATCACTAATCTTCCAAAATCCTCTCATTTGATTTAAATAAATTCAAGCATTTAAATTAAATGTCACAATTAAATAGAATTCCATCTAAGTTAATTAATCATTAATTAACTCCTAACACTAATCCTCCATTCCTCTAGCTTTTGCAAGTTGCACGTGTAAATCAATTTATTTGATTTATTGATTCCACTATTTTCATTCAAATGTGACATATTCTTGGAATATTCCACTTATTTGAATTCTCCCTCCCACAGGAATTTTGTCCTCCAACTTGGCTTTAAAAGCTCTTACATGTCCTCTCCTTGAGCCAACTTGGAATTAATTCCTCTTACATCTCTCCTTACACAAGTCACCTCTTCAAATTTAAATTCCACCTACATGTATTTAACATGTGCATTGTTCAAAACGTGCTCCACTCTCCTTCATTAGCATGTTGACAAGTGGCACAATGTCATTGGTTCAAGTTTTAATCCCACATTCATCCTATCCTTCATCCTCCATCCTTCTTTATTATAAATAGAGGCCTTCTCTATTGATTTAGGATCCAAAATTTCAACCACAAGTTCATCCACAATCATCTAGATTTGGAGGCAAGGTTATTATCCACAAGTTTATGCAAGTTCATTCACATTTTCATTCAAGTCATCATAGAATTCACCATCCATAGCTAGGTTATTGGCATTTTTCATCAAGGATCAATCAATCATCATCAAGCTTATCAAGGAATTGGGAAAGGGCTTATTTCCACATCAAGAAGCACCAATTCCCCTATGGGATGCTAGTTTGAGCATTCGAATGAGATTTCATTAGCTTTTATTTGATATTTTATGTTGTTTTCTTGTTCTTATGCTTGAATGAATTTCATAGGGAATGTTTGGTTTAAACTTGTTTGAGGACTAATATTTGTTTGTTTTTCCATGTTTGAACAGGTTTTAGGCTAAAGCGTTCAAATTTTGGTGCCCAACATGGGGCATAGCCCCATTTTTAATATTTTTTCTTGCATGTTTCATCAACAAATCCATTCGTGAATTCTAGTGTAGTGCATCCACTGTTTGTTTCAGCGCATTGGTGGTGAATTCATGATGTGTTCTTTTATTTCATGCTTTATGAATGTATGGATGCATTTAGCTATGATGTGATGTGACATGTTTATATATTATGATCATGTATGGATGCAATGTAATGAATGGATGCATTTCCTTTTATTCATGTTTATGTAATATGTGATGATGATCCATGATGTGATATGTATGATATGTGACATAATGGATGAATGTATTTTTTAGTATCTTTTTATGCCATGTTATGGGATGGATGCTATGATATGTAGATGATATGATTATGGATGTATTTCTTTTTGTGTTCTTTTCAATGTAATTTATGCATTGATGATGTTTTTGTTGACTGTCATGATACCAGGTTAGTGCAGAGAGAATATAGAATAAATGAGATGAATGATTTTACCAATGATTTTGATGATAAATTCTAACAAGTCTATGATCCACCAAGACTTTATTAGAGATGGTGATGAGAAATGCATGATGGTGATTTTTTCATATCTTGGGATTGGAATTTTTCGTCATTCCTTATTGTTTTATGTAACACATGGACACGATGCATCAAGGTATTGATAACTAGGATGGCATTGCATCTAGTGTAATGGACTTTGACTCTGCAAATAGATAGGATGGTTCTTGTTCACACCTTGACATAAGGAAACCTTGTTGGAATGTAACATAGAAGTTTAGAATATATCGGACCAAAGCATATGCAATAGTCAACAATCTACTCTAAACAACTTCCCTACACACACAACTAAGCAAGTCTACACCAAGATTATTTTACAAGAATACCCACAAGCATAATAAATGAAAGATAATGACTGATGCCCCATTCCTTTCTCCCTAAATCATTGAGACATCATTAAGAGGTCCTCAGAATGGGTCAATAAGATAAATCATAAGAAAAGATCAAAGACAAATAGTCAGTGTTATCTATATCTCATGCCAGTTTATTTTAGCTATGGTGATGTCTGATATTGATGTCCATCACAAGAAGGATGCATCCTAGGACATGTTATCAGATGTTTTGATTAGGATGAGATGTATAATAAGTCATTGATACAAACTTCACCGACTCATTTACCCATGATCTAGACTTTAGATTTTTGACACTTAGGTTCTCACTTTACAACTTGTGATACTTGTTTTCTACTTGTTTTACCAAACATTGAGGGTGACGAATGATTTATTATGGGTGAAGTTTATTGTAGGTGAAAGCGCAATGGGATGAATGGTTTTGGGAATATTTTAATGTTTTTGGTATTTTTGAAAGAAAAAAAAAAGGTTGTTTTGGTCTTTTTGAAAGTTTTATGTGAATGTTTTGGTTTTTGATTATTTGAGGCTATTTAGGGTTTTCTCTAAGATATTTGATACTATTTAGGTCTTTTGAATGTTTTCTAATGTTTTTGGCATTTCAATTTTTAAATGTTTTGGGATTTTTTAAGATTTTGAATGTTTAAGGCTTTTTTTCTCTTGAGATATTTGAATGTTTAGGGGTTTTCTAAGTTTTCTGACCAAGAACCTAACCTAAAAGACTATCCTAGGGGCCTCGAAGGCTAATCAAAGATTATCCTTTCCTACATTATACACACAGAGACCACGTAGTTCGAATGAATTGACTTATTGAAGATGAATATGAATAGTTGATGGATTGCCAGTTTATTATGATGTACTCCTAAAGGACTAACCAAGGGTGTCTCAGAGGCACATCAATGATGGCCTTGCCTACGTTCAAGCTCAGAGACCCATAGTTCGACAATGGTACCATTTTTGTATTTTTGATGTTCAACCTTTTTAGGTATTTTGATGTGTTTTGGATGTTTTGGATTTTGAATTTACAATTTTCTAAATGTTTTTAGATTTTAGCTGTACAAGATTTTGCAAATGTTTTAGATTTTGTGATGAACGTTAAGATATACAAGAACCCGATCTGATACAAAATGAATTGCCCCGGTGTGATGCAGCAGACTACCTTGATATAGGCAAGATAAACTAACCTTTGGAATATGCCAAGTAATACTAAAGGGGATACAATACTTCACAATATCAAGCTATGATGCAAACATAGATGGGGGATGGAATAAATAGGATGAATGAAATGATATGGATGGATGTGATGGATGGACGTGATGGAATGATAGGATAAAGATCCTAGGTAGATGGAGGTGATTTATTTATGCAGGGCACCTATTTGCTAGGTTTTCACCAAGGTAATTGCCCAAAGCGCCACCGAAGTGGTTTTCACTAGAGGACGATTGTTTTTCTTTACTTTTTTCAATCCTTTTTCTTTTCTTTTTTGGATTTTTTTTATCATTTTTATCATTTTTTGTATTTTCAAATTTACACCTTTCAAGCCTAGGTATAAAACTTTTTAAGATGCAATTTTTTGGTTGGTTCCTGCAAGGGTTCACCTTCAGGTGTTGACAATTGATATGATCCTGATCCATAACTTGTTGTGATGACAAAGGGACCTAACTAGTTAGGCTTGAACTTTCCTTTACTATCATGATCTGGGAGATTTTTCTGATTCTATTTTAGGACAAGATCCTTTACCTGGAAAGACTGATTCTTGATCTTCTTGTTATAGCTTTATTTCAATCGGTTTTGATATACTTGCAAGTGATTAAGGGCATCAAGACAATGCTCATCCAAGAATTCTAGCTCATCTAGTCGAGATACTTTGTACTCCTCATTAGTGATCAGGTTCTATAGCGATACTCGCAATGATGGAAGCTCTGCCTCAATAGGTAGGATGGTTTTTGATCCGTAGACCAAGGAGAACGGGGTTGTACCTGTAAGCATGTAGATACTAGTTTGATAGGCCCAAAGAGTGAGATTCAATTGTAGATGCCAGTCACGACCAACTTCATTGACCATTTTCTTTAGGATCTTCATAATGGTCTTGTTTGTAGCCTCAACTTGACTGTTACCCTAGGGGTAATATGGGGTAGATAATTAGTGTTAGATGTTGAATTTTTGACATAGCTCTTTCACATCTTGATTCTTGAAGGGTGCTCTGTAGTTTGAGATAAGGGTTTGTGAAACACCATAACAATAGATGAGGTAATTTAGGATAAACTTAGCAATTTGCTTCCCCATTATGTAGGTCATAGGAATGGCTTTGACCCACTTGGTAAAGTAATCAATGGTTGTTATGATAAAATTGTGGCCATTAGATGAAGTTGGGGTAATCTTTCCTATGAGGTTAATCCCCCACTGCGAGAAAGGCCAAGGTGTGACCATTGGTTGCAACTCTTGAGCCAGAGCATGAATCAAATCTCCAGCTGTTGACACTAGACATGCTTTTGCACATACTAATGGGCTTCTCTTTCCATGGTTGCCCAATAGTACCCTATCCTCAATAGCTTCTTAGCTAAATTCATACCATTAGAATGGGAACCACATATGCCATCATGAACTTTTATTAAAGTGGTCAAGGCTTCCTCTTCGTTAAGACATCATAGTAATGTCCCCTCGATGTTTCAACAATATAAAGTATCACCTAGGATCACAAATCAAGATACCTTCTTAACAAAGTTCTTCTTAAGGTTGGAGGTGATATTAGATGGGAGGGTTCCTCTACTTAGATAGGTGAATATGTCATGATACCACGGGGATCCAGGACCAACAATGGCACACGTAAATTCTGATTCTAGGATATCGAAAGTTGGCATGAGAAGTTCTACTGAGAATTCACATTGCAGGGCATTGTGCGACATGTCTAACAATGACCCAATTGTTGCCATAGCATCTACTACTCGGTTGTTCATGTGAGGAATCTGCTCAAAATTTATATCTATGAAAAGGTCTGTGAGACCCTCTACCATCTTCTTATAAAGAGAAAACTTGTCATCCTTAATTTGGTAGTCGTCATTGACTTGGTTGATAACTAGCTGTGAGTCTCCATAGACTTTCATCTCTTGTATCTGTCATTGAATTGCTATCCTTAGACCTATAATTAGGGCTTCATACTCAGAAATGTTGTTAGTACATGGAAATGATAGTCTGTATGACTTTTGTATGCAATCACCTTGTGGGGTGATGAAAAGAATACCCACCCCTAATCCATGTTGGGTGAATGATCCATGAAAGTACATCTTCCATTGATTTGTTGCATTGACAAGGAATACTGATTCATAAGGGAATTCATATATCAATGGATTCTTTGTGTAGGTAGGTGCCTCTGCCAATTGGTCTATGATCACTTGTCCTTTGATTGCCTTGTGCTCCACATACTCTATGTCAAATTTAGTCAAGATCATTACCCATTTGGCCATTCATCCAGTGAGAGTTGCTTTGGATAATAGGTATTTTAATGGGTTGATCTTTGCAATGAGTTTAATTTGATGTGATGACAAGTAGTGTATGAATTTTTGTGAAGCAAAAACTACTGCTAAACATGCTTTCTGAATGGATGAATAGTTCATGTCATAGCCACTAAGGTCCTTCTGATGTAGTAGATAGCTCGTTCCTTTCTATTTTCATCATATTGTGCTAGAAGAGCATCAAGTGCTGCTAATGTTGTTGAGATATACAAGATCAACGGTTTGTTCGGTATTGGTGGCATGAGCACTAGAGAAGTTAGTAGATAGTCCTTGATCTGCTGGAAAGCTTTATCACACTTCTCATCCCACTTGTACGTTATTCCTTCATGGAGAAGATGCGAGAAAGGGTAGATCTTGTCTAATAATTGTGCTATGAACCTCCTGATGGATTGCAACCTTCCTTGTAACCCTCTCATCTACTTTGATGTTTGCGATGGTTCCATGTCTAGGATGGATTTTACCTTTTTTGGATCAACTTCTATCCCTCTATGAGACAATATAGCCAAGAAGTTTCCCTGATGTAACCAAAAAGACAATTTTTTTTGGATTCAGTCATACCTTATACTCTTCAAGCTTGTCGAAGATGGATCCCAAGACTTGTATGAGCTCACTCCTTTTCTTTGACTTTTCCAAAATATCGTCCACATAGTCTTTAACTATATTGTGGATCATGTCATGAAAGATGAGGGTCATTGCTCTCTGATAGGTTGCTCCTGCATTTTTTAGCCCAAATGGCATCATGTTCCAACAATATGTCCCCCATGGACAAGTGAATGCAATTTTGTGTTGATCCTCCTTGGCAATCATGATTTGATTATAGCCTGAAAAACCATCCATGAGTGATAGCAGTTCATGCCCAATTGTTAAATCCACTATGATGTCGATGTTAGGAAGATGGAAATCATCCTTCGAGTATGCCTTGTTCAAGTCTCTGAAATTAGTGCAAATTTTGATGCCCCTAGTGGGTTTGGAGATTGGTACCGGGTTTGAAACCCACTCAAGATAATCTATGGGTCAGATGAATCCAACGTCAAGAAGCTTTTGTAACTCAAGTTTGACCAATAGTGTTATTTGCAGGTGCATTTTCCTTAACTTTTGCTTCACTGGTTTAGCTTCGGGATAGACTGCTAGATGATGCACAACTACTTCTAGATTGAGCCCTGGCATATCCGTGTATGGCCATGCAAATTTAGCTCTTTGCTCTTTTAAGAATGTTGCTAGGTTCTTATATTCTTCATCCAATAAAGATTCAATGTATAAAGTGATCTTGGGTGCTTCTATTCCCACGTTGACTAGAGTGGCCTTTTTTGCCAATACTACTGACTTTTCTAGATGCATCGCACTAAGGAGGAGATTGAATTCCTCATCCTTGGATGCCTCAAAGAGTTTTTCACCCTTGGATACATCATTTCTTTTTACTATTTTAGGACTAGAGAGTACCATAATGTGGTTTTCATTCAAAGATCTACAAGTTAGTTGCATGTCATCAATTTTGCGATTGAAGGATTCAATCGTCTCCCCATAGTACACCCTTTTGTTGAGTTCTATATCAAAACAAACCTTGTCATCTAACCATTATAAGTTGTCATGGAGTCCCATGAATTCAGAGATTGCTTCATCAGTTTTGAACAAATCTAGAATTGGTTGTCCTTGTTGGTCCAAGTCAATGAGTTGTGGGTATACTAGGCGTATTTCATTTGGTCGCTCGCTTGGGGTGAAGGATGATGGAGATATCATGAAGAGGGAGTTATTCTCAAATAGGTCAGCATCATCAAGGGGGAAGTCATCTAGGGTAGTATCACACAATGTTGGTAACCAAGAGGAAGCCTCAGCCCGTTTAGTGGAAGTACTTTTGCTAATAAGGGTAACCTTGCTAGTAGTACAACCTAGGCCAAGATTCTTTCGACGTTTCTCAAGAATGATAGGTTCTAGAAAACCATTATCATTTTGTCCCAATTTTTCATTCTTGGTATACCCCATTCCCTTCATTAGCTATAAGCCTTTATTGTCATCTTCCATGGGAAGAACAGGGATGGGTCATTCATCTTGATATAGCAGTTTAGAGATATCCTCCTCAATGGCATCTTCTTTATTTAGGTCCCCCCACTTGGTGAAGGTAGTAGCTTCCATCTTGATAGTTTCAAGGATGTTGTTGCTAGATGTGGGTTTCCCATGACATTTGGGAGAAAGAGGCAGCTCTCCTAACACAAAAGTATCCTTTGTTAGCTTATAGTTTCCATAACCATCATCTTGGATCACTGCTTCGATGTCGGGTATGTTCTGCACAATAGGTGTTTTCCTTTCTGAGGTAGATGCAAGGGATGATGGGTCAACAAATGAGGTAGAAGGTGTAGGTCCTTCGTCATTCTTGGGTATTTGGGGGATCTTATAGAACTTGGCCTCAAGATTCTTGTAGTAGGAAAAAGGCTTAGGATCTCCATGGATGGTAACTTCTCTACCTTCGAAAGGAAACTTTACACACTGATGGTAGGTTGAAGCTACAACTTTTAGGGCATGGATCCAGGGTCGACCAAGCAGGATGTTGTAGGGAAGATCAAGGTCTAACACTTGGCATGTAGATTTTGTGATGATGGGGCCCACTTGGATGGGTAAGACGATGATGCCTTGTGATACTCGTTCTTGGTCGTCATATGCTCTGATGGTGGTGCTCTTTGTTTTCTTAATAGTATCCTCTGAATAGCCCAAATTTTTGATCAACCGAAGGGTGCAAATGTTCAAACCAACACCTCCATCTACTAAGACTCTTTTAACCTTATTCTTATGAACGATGACTGCAAGGTGTAAAGAATGATTATGAGATGGTTACGATGGTAGGTCTTGCTCTGAGAAGGTGAGGAGATGATTAGTGATATGCCCTACCATAGCTCGAAACTGCTCAGTATCTATATCCTTGAGGATGGATGATGCAGATAGAGCTTCCTCTAAGATTTCCCTATGCGTGGGGGATAGCCTCAATAGTTCTAAGATATAAATCCATGCGGGGGTCCTCTTAAGTTGATCTAAGAGATTGTATTTGCTAGTGCTTGTTGTTGGCTGAGTAGGGTGTGCCCTAGATTGAGATGGGACTCCTTGGATGGTGACTTTGCCACATCATGTGGTGACTCCACATTCCGCACTAGGCCCTTTGATGGTGATGATGGTAATGACGCTATCACAAGAAGTGACCACATTGGAATAGGTATTCTACATGTTTTTGTAATCCTTAGCTTTCCCAGTGTTGTTTCCTTTGCTATGATCTGACATACGGGTCTTGTATATCTCAGGCTCCTGATTATTGGCTGGTACCTCAACAGATATGGTGTTACTCTCTATAAGATCTTGGATAATGTTTCTGGGTCACATGTAGTTCATTGTCTTGTGTCCTTTGATTTTGTGAAAGTCACAAAGATCTTTTTCATTGTACCAGGGTGATTTATCCTATGGTTCTTGGTAATTTTCAAACTTTGGAAGTGTTATCAGGTTTGAATCTACCAATTTCTTCATGATAGTTTCAATGGGTTTTGACAACTGTGTGTATTTGTGTTTTGGATAGTTGTTCTTGTTGGGATTTTGTCTCTGTTGTGTTTCGGTGTTGTTGATCTGATTGTTTTGTGGTGGTGTTGTTTGTTGCACAGTTGGTTGAACATTAGTGATTTGATTGTTGTTCGGCCTAGGAGAACTTAGGACCACCTTAGCATCTACCACACCATCATTTGTTACATTTTTATTCTTGGCCCAGAAATGAGGCTTGTCATTTGAACTAGTTGATGGAAGATTATCTTTGTAGGCTTGAGTATTTCCTTGTGAGATTAGAGCTCTCTCGATCTTAAGGGCTCTAGGGACAAGCTCGTCATAAGATGTGATGCACTGCATTTTCAAGTGGAAGGATAGATTTGGATCTAGATTTGCTATGATAATGCCCACTTGTTATTCATTGGGAATTGGCCACTTACTTTTACTCGCTCTTTTCCTCCATCATTGTAAGAAATTGGTGAAAGATTCTCCCTTATTTTGTTTGAGAGTATATAACTCTTCTAAGCTTATGTCCATGCCAAGATTAAAGGAGAAGTGATTTATGAATTAGTCAATGATTTCTTGGAAATTTTTGATATTTGGAGGCAATTGAGAAAACCAGTCCATGGCCAAACATGTTAAACTTTGCAGGAAGAGGTGCATCAAATAGGACTCATTATAGGCGACCTCCATACACATGACGCTAAACTCTTTGATATGGTCCACAGGACTTCCTCTCCCTTTGTATTTTTCAAAATTGGGGATTTCAAAAGCAGGATGGAATGACACCATTGTAATGTTTCAATTGAATGGATATGGGAAGAGGTTCTGTGTATGGGGTTTCTTCATTTTTCCCATCTGGATATCCTTCATTTCTTGTGTTAGCACCTTGAGTTGCAATGCCATATTGTCTAGTGGACTTGGTGGAGGAACATATGTGGTGTATGGTGGGATGGTGGATGAAGTGTACGTGGGATTATGATATGATGAGGTGTTGTATGGTGGTATAGGATAAGGTGATGATGGTGTAGGCATATATGTTCCTAACGTGTTTAGGTTGACAATGTTTTATTGATTGTTATAGTATGAACCCTATTGTTGTTGTTGCATGAGCAATTGTTGTTGTTGGGCACATTGTTGAGCTTCTTGTTGTTGTTGGGCTTGTTGTTGTTGTTGATTTGCTAGGGCTACTTGTTGCGCTGCTAAGGCTGCTTGATGTTGTTGCTATTGGTGTTGGTCTACTAAGGCTGCTTGCTATTGTTGTTGTGTGACTAAGGCTGCTTGATGTTATTGTTATTGTTGTGTGACTAAGGCTACTGGTTGTTGTTCTTGTGCTGCTAAGGCTGCTTGTTGTTGTTGTTGTGCAACTAAGGCTGCTTGTTGTTGTTAATGTTGTTGGACTACTTGTCGATAAGCCTTTTGGGCTTGATGTAAAGCTAGGCCATGTGCTTGCAATGTAGGATCAATCAATGGTTGGGACATCTATGATGGGTTCTGGGTGTTGACGTTTTGTGCGGGTTGCATATTGTTGATGAGAGGTTGGGGGTTTGCTTGGCTTAACATTCCTTGCAAGATAGTGGATTGGGATGGAGGAATGTAAGTTTGAGGTACCATTTGATTTTGCATGACTTGGGGGACAAACGGTAAAGATGAGGATGGTGCCATTAGATATTACAATGTTAAGAGTACATTAGGACCTTGGGTCCACTAATTGAAAGGATTCCCTTGACCAATGTTTTGGAGATTCCCTTGTTTTTGAGATGTGGTCAAGGTATTACCTTGGTTGATGGGGTTTGTGATCAAGGGATTGTGTTGATGTGGGTTGATGATGGATGGAATAGATGTGTTGTGGGCAACTGCTAGGTTTGATGTGTCAATGGGGGGATTAGACGAAGATGTTCCTTGTTATGTTAAAGGTTGATTTTGCATGAGGGTATTCCCTTGCTCTTTTGGGTCTACTTGTGATAGTTTGTCCACACTACCTTGTGTGATGTTGGGCACACTTGTGGTACTCATGGGTATGGATAAAGATGGGTGTCCTCGATATGTTGAAGTTATCATAGAGTAATGGAGTGTAAGTGGTTTATGTTGATGTAGAGGATTCTTGGGAATGGAGGGAATGCTAAATGTTGGTGTCTAATTGGTCGTTTGAGGAGGATTGGTATTGAGGGTACCCACAAGTGTGTTGCTTTCAAATGGAAGAGTATGGCCAAAGTCCTTAGCAAGACTAGCTAAAATACTAGGTGTTGGTGTTTGATTGAGGCCTAGTGATTGAGTTGTTTGAATAGTGGGTGAAGTTAAGCCTTGTGTCAATGATTGTGCAACAAAAGATGGGGAATTGGGAACTATGTTCTCTAAGGCTTGGTACTCCACGATTTCTTCCATAGTAAGTCCAAATGGATTGTTCATAATATCTTCTATCTCATATGGTCTTGATGGAGACAATGGTTGTTGTGATGGGGTAACATGACTTCTTGGATCAAATTATAGAGGATTAGGATCACTTGAGGTGAATGTGACTTTGGTTTTCTCCATGATTCTCTTGTGTTGCGATCTTGTTTTTACCATAAATGTTGGGTCACCTCTAGGAGAGTTGTGTTGAGATTTGTAATGTTTGAACTCTCTAGTTGACTTAAATCTAGGTAAAAGGGACACTTTAAGTATTTTTGGAGCAACGATGGTAGTGGGAGATGAAAAGATGAATGATATGGGGAGTGATCTTTACAAATGTTTTGGGACAACACTTTTGACTTAGTTTTGATGTTTTGATATATGGATAAAGGATGTTTATGAACTTGTGAATCTTTAGGATAGACTTATGACCTTCAAGATAAACAAGTCCAAAGATGAAAACTAACTTAACTAAATGCATAGAAAAGGATTCATTTCTCATACAAAGTAGCTAAGTTATGGGTTGATTGATAGATGTCCAAGTCAAAAAGTGTTGGTATATTTGAAATTTTTGCAAAGTTTGGTGAAG
Source organism: Sequoia sempervirens (assembly GCA_007258455.2). Classification (NCBI taxonomy): domain Eukaryota; kingdom Viridiplantae; phylum Streptophyta; class Pinopsida; order Cupressales; family Cupressaceae; genus Sequoia; species Sequoia sempervirens. The sequence continues at coordinate 69,219,968 of VDFB02109042.1, read as the reverse complement.
TGAAACTTGGATTTTGATAAAGGGATGAATGAAATGTTTGACCCAATGTTGACCTAGAGTGAACCTTTATTTTCAAAGATCAAGGCGATGAGAAACATGCTAGACCTCTAAAGTTTTCAAATCTTATGACCAATGTTTGAGTTAAATGAGGGGTTCATATTGAGCATACATGTCTCGATTATCCAATGGGATAAGTCTATAAAACCTTGTTGCCAACTTGTTCTTGTTGCGATACTATTTTAGGATACATCTTTTAATGAACTTTGAACTATGATGTCTAAGTTTGAAATAGTGGCATGTAGACCTTCTCTTGGGGATTTTGATTTTGCATGATATCATTTATAGAAGTTCAAGATCATGGAAAAGACCAACATTTTGACATTCAAAAAAGGCATACAATTTTGGATTATTCCTTGAAGCACGTATATAAAAGTTCCTTATTAATCTAGTCCTATTTTGATAAAGTGCCTCAAGGTGTTTTTTGATAGCTTTTTGTCTATGATGCCTGAGTTTTGAAATGACAGAATGTAGAACTTCTCTTGGGGATATTGATTTTGTGTGAGATCATTTAAAAAAGTTCAAGTTTATGGAAGAAAAGAGGATATTTATTGCCACGTGGGTGGTGGTAATATGGGCCTTCTAGCCTCAATATCAACTTGTTCCTCTTCTTCGTCTATGATGTATGATGCATTTCTCTACTGGGTTGGTGTTTCCTTTGTTTCAAAAGTGAAGCTTCTCAAACTACTAATTATATTGGTTTGTTCTCCTTCAATGATTTCAAAGTTTGGTTGAATGATAGTGGGTGTAAGATCGGGTTGTTCAACTGTAGCGATCAGAAACAAAATGGTCATGTGGGGTTCAATTTGTCAATTTATCTTGCTTAAATGAGCTTCTCTTACAAACACTTTTCTTGATCAAGTTCAAACTAAATGTCTATGTGAAAAAACATCATAAATTTCACAAGGTCCATTTTGTGAAAATCATGAGGTTGAAGCCATAGTTGTTTATGTTAACTTTGGGAAGTATGGATTGAGATGTAAACCAAAATATTTAGAAGTCTCTAAGGATAGAAATCCTTAGGATAAGCATTAATATCAAGGCTTTTTCAAAGGGTATCTATACTTAGGCCAAAGGATTTGAAATTATGAGGAAGATTGTGAATGTTTGTTTGCAATATTTTGGAACCAAGCAAAGTATTAAACTGACTCACAAGCATTTAACACCCTAGGTTCATAAGATACTACTTGCTAAATTCTCACTTGGATTTCTCCAAACACTAAGATGATGCAAACAATTAGAGATTTGGTGACATTGGCTCCCCCTTACACAACACACACTTCTCGGGTACACAAAATCTCAAATCCTTAAGATCTGTAGAACCAAAGGTTTTTTTTGTTTCTATAATGAATAGTAAAATGTGGGGTGGCTTTGAAATGACCGTTCTTGCACCAATAAGCATAAAGGTTTTTTGGCTTCTAAATAATTGGTTCTTAGCAAGGGCTTTTGTTCAAGGTGGCCATACACGCAACAAGATTAGATCAAGATTATTTCAATCAAGAGGCCTCCCAGTCCCTTCCTAAGAAAGGATTTTGATGTGTCATGTGGACACTAGGGGTGGCACTTGTTGGTATGACACATCCACACCTGTTGCTTATGACTTTCATCACAAACACATTTTTTATATAGCAGTTTGAAAAAGCTTGGCTTGAGCTCGTTACCACTTGGGTCGTTCCCACCTTTCAAAGTGGAGTGGAAAACCCTCTAAAGGTATACAAAAGCAAGGAAGTAGATTTGTTTTTTATATCCTAGATTGCAAGAAGTGCAAGGAGAGAGCATACACAATGCCTTTTCCTCACACTAGCATGTGGTTCATTTTAAATCCAAATCAAAATATGTGGGTGGTTATACAAAATGTCAAAGGAATGCTTTTGATTCTCAAGATCATCAAGTGATGTGAGAGAAGGGCAGATGCATTCAATGACGAAAATGCAAACCACGAGACATGGCAAAGACTTGTTAATTTTAACCCTCAAAGCAAAGGTAAGTTCATTTTAAGCACCAAACTGAGTATGAGTTTGCCTTGTTCAATTTTAATCCAACAAGCAAAATGATGTGAGGGTTCAATTTTAACTAATTTGAACGTTCATTTTAAATCCCCAATCGAAAGCTAGTGTGGTCCTAAAGCATGAAATAAAAAGCATTGTAAATGGGTTATAATTGCCCCAAAAGTGTCGAAACACTTGTTACAATTATAAGATTTAAAGACAAGAATGCTTCTTCACTTTGAATTTTATCATCCAGCCTACAAAACCCAGTTAGCCTAAGAAAGCGAAAAGTTAGTGATGTGTCAAAAAGCAGATAAAATTAGAAATTTAAAGCACATGCTAAAAATTACTCACTATTTTTGCTTACTAGTAAAAAACATTGTTGTTCATGATAGCGTCACTATAATTGAAATGAGTGTCGCTTTGGTAAAAAATAGTGTCACTCTACAAAAAGACAAAGATGACAATAGTATCGCTATTTGGTGGCGTTGTCGTTTTTAAATTCTCGATACTTCTAAAAAGTATTAGCGTCACAGTTTATTTTAATTAGTGTTGATTATTTAATTAGGTGTCGTTGTATATGATGGAAATAGCATTGCGACGCCTGATAAAGACGTCGTTGAAATCTCTAAGAGCATCGTTGTACCTGCAAAAAAATAGAAAAATGAACTTCGAGAGAAAAAATTGTTAAATTTGATTGGTATTGCCCTCCTAGCACGAAAATGTGACTGACAGATTAGTATGGGCCAACTACACTTGATCCATGAGGATACAGAGCGTAATTATGCCCCTAAATATCAATCCCAATAAGATCATTCAATAAAACTAAACTAGGAATCCATTAAAACTTAGCATATTAAACTACGAAAGCTTTAGCAATACCTATTCTAATCCATTGAAATTTATCCTATTGGGGAAGTGGTGTCACATTGATGTGGAGTGGAGACCCTTTCCCAATCCCATGGATAAATGAGCCTATTTCGATCGATTCTATTGAAAAGAATCGACGAAACCGATGATAGATGTGTATGAAAACATGATTTAAAGCTCAATGAGCATGATGCAAGCTATTTTAACATGATTTATGCTACAATGATCACGATGTGTGAATTCAAGGCTAATCTAAATGAAGTTTAAGCTAAAAAGATTAAAACCCTAATTACCAAATAAGCTAAAATGGATGCATTTATGTTATCATGGAAGCCATTAATGGAAGCTAAGTTAATATGATGCAAGAAATTAACCTAAAATGCTTTCTAAAACATAAAATATGAGTGCAAGATGTAAGTGATTTTAACAACACAATTTTGATGTTAAAAGATGGATCCATTTGTCTCCAAATAGTGACCTATTTACAAGAGGACAAATGAGAAATGGAGGGTTGAGATCAAAAAAGTTAATCAATGGTTGAGGATGGAGGAAATTGGAGGCATGGATCATAGATTCTCATCAAGGGATGATAACCAATGATGAGATTTTATCAAGGGTTCACCTTTGTCCAAACAAACACACTTTTAACTTGCACAAGATGTCAAGAAGTCAAGTAAGTTTGTTACAGAAAAGGAATATTCCCCTTTTTCAAATGAGTGAGGAGAGAGAATATTCTTTGGAATATTCTCATGGGTAACAAAGTTTTAATGTGCAAAAGGGAATAATTTTGGAGGAATGCGGAAAGGAGGAATATTTCCTTGCAAGTGGGGGGGGATTAGATTTATTAGTAATTGATAATTAAAACAATGCTAATTATGCAATTTTAGAAGAATTAGATGATATTCATTAAATAAAGTGATTTAATGAAATGGGAAAAGTGAAATGATATTTAATTAAATAACTTAGGTTTATTTAATTTAATAAGAAGATTTAGGGATTTAAATTAACTAGTTTGATGTATTTAATTTAATAAGACGAAATGTTAGCATGGAAGGGGGTGAATTAACCTAATTAAATTGATTAGGTTAATAGATGAAAAATGACATAATGAATTAAATAGTTAGGCTAATTTAATTAATTAAGCGAAAAGAGGATGGGTTCTAGGAGGAAATGATGTTAGTATACCTGATTCGAGTGCATGATATCATTCATGACATTTTTAAGTGTCTATAGTATGCAATGGGAAATTTTGAAATATGTTTCAAATGTGCATTTATTAGTCAAAGGAAAATAATTTTTTTATTGCTCTTAAAGGTTAGATGCATAAACTATTCACTTGTGGGTAAAACATAGGAAAAATTATTGTGTAGAACAATGGGCATGTTACATCAAGTATATGGACTAAAACTTCATGGTGGTTGCCTTTAAATGAATTTTTACCCCTTTTCATAACTTTGTCTTTTTATAAACTTCCAAGGTGACTGTGTTGTATTTCTTTGGTTTTTCTTAAGCCATCTTCAAAGGTTTGATATGATCTTCTCACTCTTTTCATGGTGTTTTGACTTTTAGGTTGTCATTGTCTACCCTAGCTGAGCTATAAGAAAGCAATATGTCGTGTGTTGGGCTCAACCCTTGAGGGAGCCACATTTCTTTCCATGCACAACCAACTTTGAGCAATTTTTTTTGTCATTCCTATGATTTGTAAATAGCTAAGTGCATGGGCTAGGGTTTTAATGCATTTGCTTGACTTCCCTATGATTTTATTTCTTGTATTCAACTTTCTTTGCTTTTGTTCATGAAACTAAATAAAGTATTTGTAACAATCTATTGTGTATGCATTCAAAAGTTTTGAACAAGAGTTTAAAAAAGAAACAAAATATTTATTGAGTGCACCTATCAATATGAGCCCCAAATCTTTGAGTTTGCATGGTTGGGTGTGATTGAAGAGCTTATAATCAATAACAACCTCTTGTTTTCTGCTCCTCATGGTGAGGTCAACTAAAAACCCCTTCAAAATCTTCATGCAACCCTCCAATCTTTAGTTGTAGCAAAAAGAGAACCCTAGCTCCTCTCCCACATGATGCTTATTTTAGATTTGTCCTTTTTCTCTTATCTTTTAGTGCCCAAACTCATAGATTTTTTCTTTTTCTCCTCTCATGTAGCAATTTGGGTGTGAGAAACCTCCTTTCTTTTGATTGGCATGAATTCTCAACAATTGTTTTTCACTATTCCATGCAACTTAAGCCTCTTTCATTTTGGCATGGGAACCTTTAAATTTCCTTTTAAAATGCTTTGGAAAAACTCATTCTTTACCTTTTTAAATGTTTTTTAGCCAAAAAATTTAACCAAGCTTAAAATAAAAAAAACACTAAAGTCCTTTTTTATTGGATTTAAAAACTAAGACCCAAGAAAAATATTTAAATGAATTGTTTAAATAATGCCAAAGATTTGAAATAAAAATAGATTGCATTCTTGGTGACCTCAAGGGTGTTTTGCCTACTAAAACTAATTAGACTAGTAGCCTTGCATATTCATTGGGCAATAGAGTCATATAGGCTTGAAAAGAAACTCAAAAAACTCATAAGACAACTGAGAGACATATCTAGACCACCAACAACCTAAGACCAAGCAACTTAAAACTAGATCCAAACAATCCTTAGACTCATCTTGGAACCTCTTGTTAGACTTCTAGTTCTTGGGAAGCATTTTGTCCTTTTGGTTGTGTTCGAGAGATTGAGTGTGATTGTACACCATGTTCTCCAAGTCATTTCAAGCTATTTTGGAGTTTATTTGTGTTATAACATTTTTTTGTGAGTTTTAGGTGTTGTCAATGAGTAAAGACCTATAAATAGTTAGTTTTTTAGTCCCTAGTTAAGAATACAATCCAAAAAAGACTACAACACAAAAAAGGACTTCAACATAAAAATAAGACTATAACATAGATTTTGGACTCCACTAAAGTTGGAATCTAACATAGATTTATAACACCTGAGTAGTGTCATATTAGTGTTCCTTCTACATGCTAATGTTCTTTTGGCATTCTAGTGTCCTTTCTATGTGCTATAGTCCTTTGGTGTGTTGTAGTCCTTCATTCTACTGGATAGTGGGTACTTTTGGGTATTTTCTAAGGAAATTTTATATAAAAATTTGTTTCCCTTGGCCTTGTGAGTCTTCTCATGTTTTCTCTTCACCAAAAAGTGTCACTATTTTAAATTCATTCTATCTTTTGCATTGGAAATCATACCCTTGTAGGAAAATGACATTGTCATTTCATCTAATGGAGGCTTGCACCTCCTAGTGGAGCAACACCTTGTTAAATTTTTTCCCTTGCATTGGATGCATTTGGTTTTGAGGAATTCCAACTTGGAATTTTTAAGTAAGTCTTGCACCAAGGGAAATGACAATCATCTATCTAGTTGAGATATGATATCTCCTAGTTATCCCACTACTTGCATAGGTTTTTCTTGGTGTTGATATTGTTGTCAAGAGGATTTAGGGGGGGGGTATTCGAGGTAGATGGTTCCCTTATCCTACCATTGTGTTATATTGATGATAGAATACAATCATGGATTAGATCCATCCATCATCATAGTTTAGTTCCACTCTCTTGTAAGTTCATCATGATTGTTTCATGCCACAATTTGTAAGCCTTCCAATTATGCATCCTTGCTTGGAGAAATGGTGATGTATTGAAAGTGTTGTCTATATCTTATATTGTGCATGATGTGAAAAATTATCACAATTATTATTTTTATACATTATGTATTATTGTGCTTGGAATGACACCATGTGTGCACATCAATATGTAGTGTGACATGTTAATGTGGTATCTTAGTTATTTAGGTTTATTATTATGTTCATTTTTTTGGTTGGGTAATGTCTTGGGTGTGTAGCCCAGGGCATTAAATTTGGTATTAGAGTCCATGTTCAAATTCTAGGATCTAGGTTTATGTTCTTGCCCATGTTATTAAGGTATGTTTGATGTGTGACTTCTTAAGTGCTTGTTCTTGTGTGATTGTTTCATGATTTTTTTCCTAGTATTCCTTAGCATGATATTATGGAGGGCTAGATGTGTGCTAAACCATGCATTTTTTGTGGAAGGATCCATCTAAGGCTTTACCACTGTTGGAAATAGGATGCCATTTAATTGCAAATCCTAAACATTAATTATTTCATGTATCTCCTAGATTCTTAGAATGTGTTCAACAACACTAAGATTAGGATGAGATTAATATTTGATGAAATAATCATGATTATTGACATTTGCAATTAATTCTATATGTAAGGAGCATGTGAGGGTGTCCATAGTGAGTTCCTAAATAATAGGGGCACATGGGGCACCCACATGGTAAGGTGACACTCACCTTGTGTTTAGTTAACTATATAGAGTACTAGTTAACACTTCTAAATGCATGTAAAGATCCTAGGAGTTAGGGTTTGATGTTTGCATGCATGAAGTTCAGTTTAGATCAGTTCAATTCAGTTTAGTTCAGATCAATTTAATTCAGTTCAGAATCAATTTAGTTCTGTTTAGTTTAGAATCAGTTTAGTTTAGTTTAGTTTAGTTCAGTTCAATTCAATTCAGTTTAGTTCAGTTTAGTTATGGTTCAGTTGTCTTCAGTTAGTTTTAGTTGTATGTTAGTTAACTTCAGTTAACTTGGAAATGCATGGCTAATAACATTGAGTTGTATGACAGATAACAAGGACTACCTCCAGTTAATAGGGGATGGCCATTCTTGCATGAATGGTGTTGAGTAAATGTTTCAGTTAACTAGAAATCACTTGGAGCCAACTTGGGCACCCAAGATGCTTTCTTGGATTTATCTCTCTTGCATGATAAGATATTTTTGAAGGCTCAGTTAAGTAGGATTACTTATGGGCACCAACTTTGAGGAAGAGCTTTGGAATTATCACCAAAGTGAAGGATAAGTTGTAGCTTCAGTTTGGGATGCCCAAATGCATGAAGCACATGTTGTAAGCTTTAGTCTTCACAGAATAACTCAACTTGAAGCAATATGGCGTACCTTTTCTAAGGCTTGAGCTTGTGCATTGTAATTATCACCTTTCGGAGATTACAAGGTTGCATGTTGTCTTTATATCTCATTCAAGTTGAAGAGAGTTTTCAAAATTGTTATTGCAGGTGTGAAGAAGATTGCTAAAGACAGAAGAAGCATTCTCAAGCAAGAATTGAAGCTATTGTAATTCATAGATTGAATAATAGAATAATTCTTGGTGGAGTTTTTTCCCGAAAGGGTTTCTCCACAGTACATCTTGTGTAATCTTTCTAATATCCTGTCTAGTTATTCTATCAACTTCTGTCTACATTCTACAACAGTAAAATGGATTAATCAAGATAATCACCAACAAAGAATATATGTAACAAAGAAAAAGCTTACTTAGATCAGCAATATTAAAGTTTTACAGAGTATTAAGCTAAGAAAACACCTCATTTTTCAACAACCACACTTGATAGGGGGGATATTAAAGCTTGGTCAAGAGTCTATTGAGACTTAGAGTGATTGCTCCCCTATGTTCTACTTATTTTATTCAAAAAATTGCAGGACCTTAGCATGATTGTTTATGTTGCTTTATTTATCTCTTTTCATGATATGTTTGAGGAGTGTTTGTTTAGGGGGGTAAACTCTTGATTTTGTTGAGAAGTTTCTTTCATGTGTGAATTACCCTCTTGATGTTTTGATTTTGGGCTATGTGTCAATATGTGTGACCTTTTGGGGGCCATTATTGTGCTTATGAATCTACTTGGGATAACGTGGCTATGAAAACACTTATTGTAAAATGAATTTTCATGTCATCAAAATTTTATTGAAAGTTGTGAACTCTTGTGCAAGTGATGCATTAATTATGAAAGAGATGATGTTTTGTTCATATGCTTGATTCGTGGAAGAAGATAACATTGTGGTAATTCTTGTTTAAAGGAACCTTGAATTGTGCACCATTGCATGTATGCCATTTAATAACATACCTTTCCTACCTTCCTTGTCAAAATTGGAAAGTGATATTTCCCCCTTTGTGTGGTGTTTTAAAAATACTTCTTGAAGTACATCATGTATTGGGTTTCATTGGAGTGCATGTCATATGTGTGAATTTCCCATGTAGGTGCATGATATAAATCATATAGTTTATAATAGATCATTTGGATCAATGAATTAGGTCCCTATATTACATTATTTTCCTTATCCACTTCACCTATCTTCATCCACATCCTTGAAAACCTATAAATTGAGGTTGAATTGTCATTTCATATTCATAATTCAAGTTTTAGTGAGTAGGTGCTATAGAAATGAGCAACATATATACACACAACTTATCCATTAATGATATATTTGAGGTTTCTATGAATGTTAGAGCAACTAATATTTTAATTTTTTCTTAATTTCTATTTGTGCTTTTTTAATGTTGCGTGTTTTTGACGTGCCTAGTGGGACACCCACATTGCACTCATTTTCTTTACTAATATATATGTATAGTGTACAAAGTAGTTTTTTGTATATTTAGCTCTAGTAACAAGACTACACATAGGAAATAATTATTATAAATAAATTTCATTATCTAGAGCTAATAGTTTAGTTTTGAGTCTCAAGGATAGACATTTTGGGCACCACTTCCTTGTATTCATGTTGGAATACTTGAAAATTTTAGTAAAATTATGATCAATGACCTATGTGTTAACCATCCTTCCTAGCTCAACCTCTTGTTTAATCAAAATTTGATTTTTGATATCGAGTCTCCTCAAATTTAAAATCCATGTCAAGTAAAATGATATGCATCTTGCTATTTTTAGATATTTTGTCAAGCTAGTCACATATCTATGTAAACATTGATCTCTATAGAGTTA